>SJYT01004551.1:148918-208270 GCA_006410635.1 Cephalophus harveyi | reverse complement strand
GGGGGGGGGGGGCGGGGAGAAGAGGATCTCTGGTCTGGGAGATGCCAGGCCATGCAGTGGAGACCCCTGGCGACAGATGCAGGATGTGGGGCTGAACGTGAAGACTGCAGCCTCTGCCCCACTTTGTTCTGAAACACCAGCAGCTGGACCATTACACTTGGGCAAGGAATTCTTCCAGTTTCCCAGATTCCAGGAGAATCTGAGCAAGCCAAGGGGAAGAAGCCAACAACAGGACCACTGAACTAACCTTCTGTTGATGTACCCAAGCACAGTTCTCTGCCATGAAACACAAAATGGTCACCCACAGTTTGAGAGATTCCAGGCAGCTCTAACCTTGGAGCAAAATTCTTGAAGGAGTAACAGAAACTGAAAACAGACTTACAAAAGGAGCTTATAGGAAATAGAAACAGCACAAGCAGTCAAATTCCTTAAGTATCTCCCATAACTCTCACTTAAGCTGTTAAGGCGGTCAGAGACATACCGCCATTAAGAAATAAAATATGAGTGTGCTTCTAAATAAAAGGGAGTGGGGAAGGAACATTCAGAGAACAAAAGCAACATCTTAGAAACTAAATGAAACAAAGTTAAAACTCAAGAGGAGGGTTTCCCTGCTGGCTCAGTGGCAAAGAATCTGCCTACATGCAGGAGATGTGGGTTCGATCCCTGCTCTAGGAAGACCCCACATGCTGGGGGATAATTAAACCTGTGCGCCACGACTATTGAGCCTGTGCTCTGGAGATTGGGAGCTGCAACTACTGAATCTCGTGTGCCCTACAGCCCGCGCTCCACAACAAGAGAAGCCACCGCAATGAGAAGCCTGCTCAACGCAATTAGCAAGTAGCCCCTGCTCGCTGCAACTAGAGAAAGGCTGTGCAGCAATGAAGACCCAGGGCAGCCAAAAATTAAATAAATAAAATTATTTTTTAAAAAGCCTCAGGAAGAGGGCTGCTGATAAAGTTAAGGAAATCTAAAAGTAGAACAAGAAGACAAGATAGTGAAAGGAACAGACAGGAAGGAGAAAGAGACCCAAAGAGGAGGTCTGCTGGCTGATTGATGGGGTTGCCAGAAGGAGAGGGCAGAGAAAACAGAGACAGGGACTAACAACCATATAAACAGAGAACAGTTTCAGAACTGAAGGATACAAGTTTGTAGTCAGCTACTGAGTGCCCAGGACAAATGAGAACAGACCCTTAATAAGATCTAGCTATGGCAGCTTCCCTGGTGGTTCAGATGGTAAAGAATCTGCCTGCAATGCAGGAGACCCGAATTTCATCCCTGGGTCATGAAGATTCCCTGGATGAAGGGAATGGCAACCCACTCCAGTACTTTTGCCTGGAGAAGAATTCTATGGACAGAGGAGGCTGGCAGGCTACAGTCCATGGGGTCACAAAGAGTCAGACACAACTGAGCAACTAACACTTTCATGGAAGCTTCTGAACATGAGGAATAAACATGGGATCTTGCAACTTTGCAGAGAGGAACCAACCACCACCAAGACCTACATCGTAAGAAAGCTCAAGAATCAGGCTGAGTTTGTGGAACTTCCCTCTAGGAACCCTGGAAGCTCAGAGACATGAAGTGATGCCTTCACACTGCTGAGGAAAAGCAGTTGCCAAACTGGAATTCTGTTAATGTGTAAGGATATTTGCAGAATATGGTATCTCCCAAATTTTATCTCCACTCCTCTTTCTCAAAAGAAAACTGCTGAAGGATGTGTTCCAGTGAAAATGTGGGGGTAGACCAAGAAACAAAGATGTTGATGGCAGCAGCTTTAAAAAGTGGTTTATGAATCTTAACACTGTTTCACAAAATTTGTGTTTCTGTCATATATCACAGGCCCAATAACTGTCTTAGTGATATAAATGCTGTGTCCACTCACTAATGCTGTGATCAAATAGTATTGGGAGAGAGCTGAGTTCCTGGGGGTGGGAGGCAGGGGAGGAAAGAGGGAAGCATTAGATAATGCCAAGATGAAGAAATATCTAGAATGCCTTATAAGCATGCTGTCTAGAAACGTGGAGAGCCAGTCGTCAAGAATTAGCTAGAAGAGCTGAAAGCATTTGTCTTGGGGAACAGGCAAATGAGAAAGAAAAGGGTTGGACTCCTGTCTTACATAATAAGCTTGTGGAATTGCTTGGTTCCTTAAGTTATGTAGTTTTGTGCATGAAAGCTTGGATAAAAATAAAAGCTAAAAGTGTTTCAGGGAATTCCCTGGCCAACCAGTGGTTAGCACTCTTTACTTTCACTGCCCAGGATGCCAGTTCAATCTCTGATCAGGAAACCTACGATCTCACAGGACACTCAGCATGACCAAAAATAAAATAATGAAAGTACTTCACAAGGACTTAAGGTCGTGGTGTTCTCAGTCCTGGGACCATGGACTGGGAGATGCTTGAGAAATGGCCAGAAACCTAGTGGTCCAGGAGACAGAGATGACCGCTGGGGCCCGAGGGCGGCACAGCTTAGAGCATGATGTGCTGTGAACCCCAGGCCCACCACTATCAGCTCCTGAGTCCAGTGTCTCTGTCAGGGCGTGGGGGCGGGGACGGATGGCACGTGTCCCAGCACAGCAGAGGACACCGCCACCTTGTCAGACATGGCCTGCAGCTGTTTTTTCCGCTCCCGCAGCTCCTTCTGCAGCATCTCATTCTCCGTGTTGACTTTCAGCAACTGCGACTCTTGGAATTCCACCTGTCGCTGTAAAGACTTGATGGCTCCTGCATGAGATGAGAGCAAACAGGGAGGAGAGGGCCAGTCACGGCACCATCCCTAGGGCTCTGCGGAGCTCCAAGCTGAGGGCTGGCTGTCTGCTCCCATCCCAGGGGTCCAGTGCTGCCCCCACATGGTCCCAGCCAAGAGGGACCCAGGGCAAAGTGTGCGGTCCTTGGCATCCTCGCTGCGGCTCCCACCTCAGCCTCCTCTGGCATCCCACCTGTTGCCAGGGAGTATCTGGTCCTGGTGATCTCAAGCTGGAACTGGAACTCCTGGATCAGTTGCTCATACTCCTCCAGCTGGGCTATCAGCTCCTCCTCAAAGGTGTCGTCCACGAAGCCGCCCCGCCTCCTGGCCGCAGCCTCCTCCTGCTGCAGCTCCTTCTCCTCATCCAGCTCCATCACCTCTTCGTCCTCCTCTTCCTCCAGCTCCCCGGCCCCGTACGCATCCCTCTCCTCGTCCTCGTCCTCCTGCGCAGTTACCATGACCACCGCCTCCTCCTTGCTTCTGTTCTCCTGCAGAGTTTCCCACCCGCTGGCTCTAGCCCTCGCCCCCTTGTCCGCTGCCCTCTTGGCCTGCCCTTCCAGGTACTCTTCCTCCTCGTAGTCGCCTCCTTCCAGCTCCTTGCCTCTGTCGCACTCTTCCTGCAGCTGGGGGAGGGGAGGGGATGCTGGACAGGGCTACGGGCACCCCTGGGAGGGAGGCTTGAACCTTCATGGGGGCATTGGGAAGACGGTGCTGCGGGGCCGTTGGCCAGCTCCCCTCGGGTTACATCTTCAGGAGCTGCCCCACCACCCCTCCCCTGCTGTGGCTGAGGGCTCAGCCTGAGTGAGGGCCACTAGGTTAGGCACAGCATGTGGGACGCTGTGGCCTGGGCCTCTCCCAGGCAGCCTGGGGGACCAGGCCCCAGCCAGCCCACACCTCCCGCCAGGGCTCCACGTCCTCCTCGTCTCGGAAGGTTCTGAGGGTGCTCTGTCTCCCCTGCAGCTTCGGCACAGACTCCAACGGCCGCTCCTGTGAGATGCCAGCAGCAGCCTCGGGGTTTCAACATGGGCCTTCGGCTCCCCCAGGGCCCATGTCGCTGAGACCTGTCCTCCCAGAAGGGGGCCCACCGTTCCCCTGCCAGGGTTGCCCTGTCGATGGGTAGAGGGCCGTGCCGTGTATGTGATGGCCCTGGGGGTAGCCCTGGTTAGCGGCCCAGCAGTAACAAACACACTGTTTTGGAAGAGTTCGGGAGGGCCAACCTCAAACACACCCGCAGGTCACTGCCCCCTACTGCCCGCTCGCTGACAGCCCCTGGAAGTCTGGGGAACAGGGGGACACAGGACCATACTTCCAGGCTCTCCAGACTCCTGCTGCCTCCCAGCCCACCAGTCCCCCACCATCGGTGTCTGGGTAGCTTTTTCTGGAGGTGTCCAGAGGATCCAGCAGGGATCTGAAGCCCCCCACCCCCACTTCATATGTGCACCCAGCATAAACGCAGGCTGTATTCTCAGATGAGAAAGAAACCAGGTCTCAGACCAGGCAACGGCCCCCAGATCTCCACCCTACCCTGCCTCCTCCAGTGCCCACCCCACACCTGGGGTCGAGGGGAGCAGAATGCCATCCCTACATTACAGTCAAGGCCCCGTCCCAGAGCAAGACCAGGCCAGGCTAGTCCGCAGAGCGCCAGCCGCTGCTCACCCGCAAGACATGGCTGGGCGCGGCCTCCTGGCTCTTGCTCTTCAGGAGGCATTTCAGCTGCTTCCTCAGGGCCTCCCTCTCCTCCTGGAGAGCCAGGATCTCTTCCTCTCTCTTCTGAGCCTGTGCTTCCAGCTCCGAGAGGCGTTGGACTTCCTCCCCTAGTGCCAACAGGCACTGGTCCTGAGGAGAAACGGGGAAGCCTGGAGGGTCACTCAGATGCCCTGCCACACCCTCCCTTTCCCCCCCACCCAAGAGCAGCAGCTCCAGGCCCAGGAGGACCCCGCGACCCCAGCCCAAGGTGAGCGGCTTTTTACCTGCAGCCCCCTCCTGCTTGAGGGCCACCCTTGCCCGGGATCTCCTGGCGGCCTCCCCTCCAGGCCCTGGTCCCAGTCAGTGCCCAGGTGTGATTGAAAGTGAAGTTGCTCAGTCACGTCCAACTCTTTGTGACCCCATGGACTGTAGCCTACCAGGCTCCTCCATCCATGGGATTTTCCAGGCAAGAGTACTGGAGTGGGTTACCATTTCCTTCTCCAGGAGATCTTCCCAACCCAGGGTTTGAAACCAGGTCTCCCACATTGTAAGCAGACGCTTTACTGTCTGAGCCACACCTACTAACCAGCACTGCCCGCCAAAGACCACTTCCAAGGAGCTTTTCAGGGCTGGGTCTACTGCCTCTCAAAATCTCAAAACCCTCAATCATTCCAACTTGAAGACCAAATAAAGGTATTTTTGGACAGTCACTGAGAGAATTTGTCATAATCAGAGCTGAACGACTGACAGAAATACAAAGGGGATTCTTCAAGCAAGAGGGAGATGGTCCCAGATAGAGTCTGAGGAAAAGATAACTAGGAGGTCGTCCAGATGTCTAAGAATTAAGAGATAGGTTTCCATGGAGCCCATGAGTCAAAGAAGAAGCCACACAAGAAATTATGAGATATTTTAGACAGAATAATAACAAATACTTGGACATGGCATGGACTTGGACATGGGGCGAAGCAAAAACTGTGATTAAGGGCAAATTTATAAGCTTTGAATGCAACAATTAGGGGAAGCAATGGAATATCAATGATCTAAGTATCCGTCTCAAGCATTCAGAAAAAAGAACTGGAAACTTGACTTAAAGTACATAGCAAGAAGGGAATTCTTAAAAATCAGGGCAAGAATGTGTGATATAGGGACTTCCCTGGTGGTCCAATGGCTAAGACTCCATGCTCCCAATACAGGGGGCCCAGGTTCCATCCCTGGTTAGGAAGCTAGATCCCCTGTGCCACAAGTAAGACCAGGTGCAGCCAAATAAATTAAAAAAAAATTTTTTTTAATGAATGAATGACATAGGGAAACAGAGAAAGCGGGGAGGAGAGGAGGATGAAGCAAATCGGCAACATTTTAACATTTGGAGAATCTGGAGGGTATATGGGAATTGTTTACACTATTAAGTTAAAATAGTCATAGAGGGACTGCCCCGGTGGTCCAGTGGTTAAGAATCTGCCTTGCAATGCAGAGGACACCGGTTCAATCCCTGGTTGGGGAACCAAGCTGGCTTAAAACTTAACATTCAAAAAGCTAAGATCACGGCATCTGGTTCCATCACGTTATAGCAAATA
Source organism: Cephalophus harveyi (assembly GCA_006410635.1). Classification (NCBI taxonomy): domain Eukaryota; kingdom Metazoa; phylum Chordata; class Mammalia; order Artiodactyla; family Bovidae; genus Cephalophus; species Cephalophus harveyi. The sequence continues at coordinate 202,271 of SJYT01004551.1, read as the reverse complement.
GAAGAGGCAAAAGTGGAAGCAGTGACAGATTTTATTTTCTTGGGCTCCCAAATCACTGCAGACAGTGACTGCAACCAAGAAATTTAAAGATGCTTGGTCCTTAGAAGCAAAGCGATGACAAACCTAGACAGCGTATTAAAAAGCAAAGACATCACTTTGCCAACAAAGGTCTGTATAGTCAAAGCTATGATTTTTCCAGTGTATGGATGTGAGAGCTGGACCATAAAGAAGGCTGAGCACCAAAGAATTGATATTTTTGAAATGTGATGCTGGAGAAGATTCTTGAGAGTCTTCTCTTAGACAACGTGGAGGTCAAACCAGTCAATCCTAAAGGAAATTGACCCTGAATATTCATTGGAAAGACTGATGCTGAAACCCCAATACTTTGGCCACCTGATGTAAACAGCTAACTCATTAGAAAAGACCCTGATGCTGGGAATCATTGAGGGCAGCAGGAGAAGGGGGTGACGAAGAATGAGATGGTTAGATAGCATCATGAACTCAATGGACATGAACTTGAGAAAACTCTGGGAAATAGTGAAGGACAGAGGAGACTGGTGTGCTGCAGTCCCTGGGATCACAAAGAGTCGGACACGATTTAGTGACTGAACAATAACAACAGATGTGTCCAGAACAGAAGGAAGTCCTGGAGGGTGATGCTGGTTTCCAGTGGGGGATCTAACTTTGCAACAGCACATAATTGCTGCTGCAAGTGATGCTGCCTACGACAGGGCCGGGAAGACAGGGGTGGAAGAAAGAAGACCCTGAGGACACGGTGTGAGCCCCTGGAGACGACCCAGCCTGCAGTCCTTCCCCTGGAATTCCCTTTCCTGACAGGACTGCAAAGAGCATCCTTTTACGTATGTCTGTGTTCAGTTCAGTTCAGTTACTCAGTCATGCCTGACTCTTAGCGATCCCATAGACTACACCACGCCAGGCCTCCCTGTCCATCACCAACTCCTGGAGTTCACTCAAACTCATATCCATTGAGTCGGTGATGCCATCCAACCATCTCATCCTCTGTCATCCCCTTCTCTTCCTGTCTTCAATCTTTCCCAGCATCAGGGTCTTTTCAAATGAGTCAGTTCTTTGCATCAGGTGGCCAAAGTATTGTGGCTTCAGCATCAGTCCTTCCAATGAATATTCAGGTCTGATTTCTTTTAGAATGGACTGGTTGTATCTCCTTGCAGTCCAAGGGACTCTCAAGAGTCTTCTCCAACACCACAGTTCAAAAGCATCAATTCTTCAGCACTCAGCTTTCTTTATAGTCCAACTCTCACAGCCATACATGACTAGTGAAAAAACCATAGCTTTGACTAGATGGACATTTATTGGCAAAGTAATGTCTCTGATTTTTAGTAAGCTGTCTAGGTTGGTCATAACTTTTCTTCCAAGGAGCAAGTGTCTTTTAATTCCATGGCTTCAGTCACCACCTGCAGTGATTTTGGAGCCCCCAAAAATAAAGTCTCTCACTGTTTTCATTGTTTCCCCATTTATTTGCCATGAAGTGATAGGACCAGATGCCATGATCTTGGTTTTCTGAATGTTGAGCTTTAAGTCAACCTTTTCATTCTCCTCTTTCACTTTCATCAAGAGGCTCTTTAGTTCTTCTTCGCTTTCTGCCATAATGGTGATGTCATCTGCATATCTGAGGTTACTGATATTTCTCCTGCCAATCTTGATTCCAGCTTGTGTTTCTTCCAGTCCAGCGTTTCTCATGATGTACTCTGCATAGAAGTTAAATAAGCAGGGTGACAACATACAGCCTTGACGTACTCCTTTCCTTGTTTGGAATCAGTCTGTTGTTCCATGTCCAGTTCTAACTGTTGCTTCCTGACCTGCATACAGATTTCTCAAGAGGCAGGTAAGGTGGTCTGGTATTCCCATCTCTTGAAGAATTTTCCAGTTTGTTGGAGAAGGGAATGGCAAACTACGTCAGTATTCTTGCCTTGAGAACCCCATGAACAGTATATGTGTGTAACTCTATCTAATTATATCCTCAGGCTATTTTCCAAAGATGGAATTGTTGATGGTATCAATGCTTTTTAAATTGTGAAATCTAAAAACTTTAAAAAACCAAATTGTGAAATCTGTCATAAAATTAAAGATAAGTTTCGGGAATAAAGATAAAATGAATACCCATGGACCCATATTATCACAGCTCACGAGTCCCCACTGTGTGCTCATGACGAACCACCCAGCATCTTATGTGACTTATTTCCACAGCTGTTGTTAGTGCTTCATGAGCTTAAAAAAAATTTTTTTGTAAAAACGTGAAACTGACTCTAAGAGACTTTTTATGTTAATAAGACTGGTGGAGGGAAAAAGAGAGAAGACACAGATGAGCGATGTCAGAAACAAAAAACCAGACAATCTTCTTCAGAATCTTCTCCAGACACCAGAAGGATACTAAGAGAGTCTTGTGCACAGAGTGAGGCTTCTAGATTTGAAAACTGACATGGCTTGGACACCTTGTTAGCAAAACATAGCTTTCCAAAACTGGAACAAGCAGGAAAAGGAAATCTGAATATTTTTAAAAGGAATTAATTAAAAAAAACACACACACACAAACCCTGTAAGAAATCACCAGGCACAGATGACTTCAATAATGAAATCTTCGGAATGTAATAAAGAAACAACAACCACCTTAGGTGAATTCTTCCAGAGAATCGAGAAAGAAGGAACGCTTCTCAACTTTTGTTGTTGTTACTCAGCCAGAAGACTCTGACCCCAAAAGCAAACAAGGGGGTGACAAGGCTGGTAAATTACAGGCCAGCCTTTCTCACAAACAAGGATGAAAAAGATGATATCATGATGAATCAACCCACAGGCAGATCTTTGCCCATCAAGCTGATTGTTATTACTGTGTTAAGGAATAGTCTCCTAAGTGGAATGACTGGGTTAAAAGCCTATGGATGCTGAGGGTCTTGACACATGGGGCGAAGCTGTGTAGGAGGGGGCATCTAGGCCAGCCTAAACTGCTCCCCGTGGGGAAGAAGACAGATAGGAACCTGGCCTGTAGAAGCCACGAGAGAGGTCTGAAGGTCAGTTCAGACTGCATCTGGGACCAGAGACTAGAACAAGAGCCCCGAGGGCCAGGCATCCCCTCTGGCAGGACGCAGAGCCGGGACAAGAGGGCCAGGATCTGTGCCCAGACTCCGTGCCTGGCCATACCTTCTCATGGATGACGGAGATGTACCAGGGTACCCGCTTCCTCGGGTAGCTCTGCCCCAGGTCGGGGCTGCTGGGGGTCGGGCTCAGCACGTGGGACTCGCTCTTCTTCCGCAGGTAGTTGAACTCACAAGCACTTTTGCTAAGGGGAAGGAGGCGGCCTGTCAAGAGGGGAGGTGGTGGTGGGGTGGTCAGACTCTTCCCGTGCTGAGCAGCCCTGGATCTTCTGTAACGTCGCTCTTTTGACACTCTCCCGGAAGGCCTTCCCTGCCCAGCTGGGCTCCTCTCCAGCTCCCACATCCGTCCCCACCACCCCCAGCCCAGTGTGCCTAAGCCGCATCCGAGCCCCCTTCAGGGTCCCAGAGCTAGAGTCAGGGCAAGATGCTGCCTGTGCACACGGGGCACTTCTGAAGGGAAGCAGACTTCTGCGGGTGGAGTTCATCTCCAGATAAACAGAAGTATGTGTCTGTAGGAATGGTGCCTGGGTGTCCCTCTACTCAAGGACAGACGCGGCCCAGGCCCGTGTGAGGAACACCAGACCAGGCAGGTGGTCCTGGGAAGGCAATTCCATGGGGCACCATAGGAATGGAGGGAACAGGGGCCCTCAGGGCTGGGGTGCCAAGGAGAGAACCTCATGGGCCATGCACACACCCAGTGCCCCGCACGGCCCGCCCTCACCGTCCACCTTCACATCCAAGCCTTGCTGGCCACAGAGTGGGTTCTCAGCCCCCTTCCAGGTCTCAGAGCCAACGCCTGTGTCTTCAGGCAGAGAGAGGGTCGTGGCTGAACCTGGAGGATGGCAAATGGAGGACAGTTGAGGCCAAGTCTCCCCAAGACCTCTGGGCAGGGACTCGTATTTCCTTCAAAACACTGGGTGGAGTTCAAGGTGCCTTTTCTTGGTGGAAGCACAGGACTGGACTACAGGACCGAATGGAAACGTGGTTCTGTCCCCCTGCCCACCTGGCATGTCCCCCCAAAACGGATCAGGTGCAACTTAGTCTCTGTAAATCAGTGCGCCTCTTCCCCAGAGGACGGCCCCTGTTCCTCCTGTAAAACTGTCTCCTCAAAATCTTGCAGAATGCCCTTTACCCCAAGGGTCAGACCCATGTCCTCTAGGCTGGCACAAATCAGATGGTGGCAAATGCACTAGGAGCAATATGTGGGCTCAGCCCTGCACCCAGGATGCTCTGTGTTTCCCCCCACCCTCCCCAGACACCCCCACCCTCCTGGTCTTGGAGTGCTGGCTGCTCTCCGAGGCCCCAGCACTGAGACAGGAAGGCTTACAGCCTGACAAGTAGGGTGAGACCCTTTTGCCTGACTGCCACCTGAGATCCATAGGAAGGACCCCAGCTGCTGGCTACATGCACTCAGCCTTGATGTCGGCACCGTGAGGATAATGTTGTATGTCAGAGAACAAAAGCAGCCCAGGCCCTGGAGCGGGAATCTGGGATGGCGCCTGGCCTGATCAGCACCGGGTGACAACTTTAGCTGCCCTCTCAGAGGCTCCTGACTGAATCAGATCACTCTGGGGTTAGACAAGAAGCTGCTGAGGCTCCTTACAGGGCTCGGTCCCTAATGACCCACCTTTGGACCTATGGACCTTGTCACTGAAGCTTCCAGAGTCTTCACTTTCTCCTCCCATGTCCCAACCCTACTGAATCTTGGTGATTGACAGCCAGAGAGAGTAAGTGGGCTGGAAGACCAATGATACAAATGTGCCCAGTGGAAGGAAAAAGGACCTTCCCTCCTTCCCTTCCCCAAGGCTCAACCCCAGCCTTAGCTGAGAGCCAGTTTCCGAAGCAGCAGCTGCGGCCACCACACATGCCCCCTCCTCTGGCCGCACCCGCAGGCTGTCCTGGACTCCAACAGGTGGGTTAGCTGGAGTGGGGCTGGGTGTGCACACAGGGCCCCATCAGACGCACTCACCATAGTGGGTCATGGACGTGGACCTGGTGCTGAACTGGGGGCAGCCGGGACGTGTGAGGAACTTGTGCCGAAGCTCCTCCATTTCGGACATGAAGCCGCTGTCCTGGGGGCTGGCGTTCTGGTTGAAGTCTCTCTGGGGAGTGGGGAGAGTGAGACCAGCAGGAAAGGAGGGACCCAGGAAGCCCTCCCCCTTCTCTACCAGTGGGGCTCCAGGACCTGGCTCTGTGTGCCAACCACGCAGGCTGTCTCCTCCCCAAAAGCTGGCCGCTGGATGAGGGCCGTGGGAGCCCCGCTTTGGAAGTTGCCGTCAGCTGAGTCTAGAGCTGCCGTCCACTTAGCGGACCCCTGGGAAGTGGGCCGGCTCCCCGGTCTCCCCCGCCCCCCACCACATGAAGTACCTGCACGACACTTGCTGCCTGCACTTTCTCTTCCTTATTTTCTCTTCCCCCTTTCCCTCCTTCTTAAAAAGGCCCCGAAGGAAGGCTCAAGGCAGACACAGCATCTTCTCTCCCAGGCCCCATCCGACCCCAGAAAATCCCCATCGCAACCCACCGCCCGAGCTGATTCAGGATGCCCCATCGGCCCTCCACCCTCGAGGCCTTTGATCCAGCAGAGAAGCACATTATCTCCCGATAAACACGTGTGGCTGGGCCGTCCCTGCTCCCGAGACCCCGTACCAGCTTCTTGTAGTAGTGGCAGATGGCCTGAGCCGACTTGCTGAGGGAGTGCTTTTGTTGGCGGAGTTTCCATTCTGGGGTCTGTTCGTCCCGGCTGGCCACCTTCCGGAGGACAATCAGGCCCTTTTCTATCAAGTTGGGCACCAGACTTTTCTTCTTGGGCCCGCTGGCTCTGATGGGTAACATCGTGAGTGTGGAGCGAAGGACCAAGGTTGGTCGCCTGAAGGATGACTTGGATCAATCCTGTGGGATTCGGGTCTGGACCTGGGTGCTGAGGGGGTCACAGCCCCAAGTGTGGGCATGCAGGTCCAAGCACAGGTGGGCAGAAGACCAGCTTCTCAAGCTCCATGTCCTAAGGGGTCCTGGGAGCAGTGTATGGCATCACAGATGTCTCCATAGAGACAGGGCCTGTCATCTGTCTTAATTTTCTACTGGGAAGGGGAAGAAGAAGCTGCTTCCACTACAATATCAGGATGTTACAAGCACAGGAAAGTGCCCTGACACACTAGCCACCCATTCTCCTGTTTCCCTTTTTTCATCATCCTTAGTATTTCCCCTTATTTAAAAATCTGACACTGCATCAATGACTCTGATGTGAAATTTTAACTTTTTTGTTTAAAATCCATACTTTAGGCATATTATTTTTTTAGATTTTTTTTTTTTTTTTTTTTTTGGCCACACTGCTTGGCATGTAGAACCTTAGTTCCCAGACCTGGGATCGAACCCACACCTCTGCCTGCTGCCATCAGGGGCTGGCATATTCCAACTCCCTGAAGGATGGGTTGAAAAAATGTAGGCTCAAGCTACAGTTTTTTAAAAAATTAAGATTAAAAGTTACCAATAGTTTGAGGCTACATTTTTTCAGCCCATCCTTCAGGGAGCAGCAGGCAGAACTGTGTTTTTAAGCAGCCTCAGTCTCTTTCAAGGGAACCGAGGTGTCGTCCCAGAGTCCAGTCCCCTCTGGGTCACCCCATGTGTCCTACAGCACAGCACGGTCTTCACGCTCACACCATCCACTGGTCTGGCCCAGCTCAGAGTTTCAAAGGAAACTGGAACACCGTTGAGTTGAGGGCTCCTGCCTGTTTCAGTGTCACACGTTGCTGCTCTTTCTCCAGTTCACGTGAGGGACTTGTCTAGACATGAAGCTCTGGGTTCTGTGTTTCTCAGAAGGTTGAATCTGCCATCTTGGTTCCCACTCCTGACTGTTATCTTGAGTCTAAAAGGAGAGGGTCCCTCTTGGAATCAGAGGCTCTGAGAGCCAGTAGGGGCCTGTGTGCCATCCTGGAGGCACCTGGAGAAACAGATGTGTCAATGAGAGCATGAGGGGCAACCGTGCAAAGGCTCTGGGGCCTGAACCATGTCACTAGAGATACAGACAGTACAAGGGTAATCCTGCATCATGAAACAAATGTAAGAAAATCAGATATCAGTCATTCCCAGAGGGTTATGTTGACGCTTTCTTTATGTGTGTGCGTGCTCAGTCCTGTCCGACTCTTTGCGACCCCATGGACTGTAGCCCGCCAGGCTCCTCTGTCCATGGGATTTTCTCAAGAATACTGGGGTGGGTTGCTATTTCTTTCTCCAAGAGATCTTCCTGACTCAGGGACTGAACCTGGGTCTCCAGTGTCTCATTCATTGCAAGCAGATTCTTTTTTTTTTTTTTAATCTAAAATCCAGACTTTATTTGTTTTTGCTAGATTTTTTACCTCTCTTTTTCCTTTTTTAAAACTTAATTTATTTTAATTGGAGGCTAATTATTTTAAAATATTGTGTTGCAGGAAGGAGGATCCCTTCCAGAGCCCGAAACGGCTCTTGTCTAACACTCAGAAATGAATTGTCTGAGGAGACACATGTGCTGACAAAGCAAGAGATTGTATTGGGAACGGGCACCCAGGTGGAGAGCAGTAGGGTAAGGGAACCCAGGAGAACTGCTCTGCCACGTGGCTCGTAGTCTCGGGTTTTATGTTGATGGGATTAGTTTCCGGGTGGTCTTTGGTCAATCACTCTAATTCAGAGTCTTTCCTGGTGGCGCACGCATCGCTCAGCCAAGATGGATGCTAGCGAGAGGGATTCTGGGAAGTGGACGGACATGCAGTGTCTCCTTTCGACCTTTCCCGAACTCTTCCGGTTGGTGGTGGCTTATTAGTTCCGTATTCCTTATCAGGATCTCCTGTCATAAAACAACTCATGCAAATGGCTACTATGGTGCCTGACCAGGGTGGGTGGTTTCAATCAGTGCGCTTCCCCTAACAACTGCAGTGGTTTTTGCCATACATTGACATGAATCAGTCACGGGTGTACATGTGTCCCCCATCCCAAACCCCCCTCCCACCTCCCTTCCCATCCCATCCCTCTGAGTTGTCCCAGTGAGCCAACTTTGAGTGCCCTGTTTCATGCATCGAACTTGGACTGGTCATCTATTATACATACGGTAATATACATGTTTCAATGCTATTGTCAAATCATCCCACCCTTGCCTTCTCCCACAGAGTCCAAAAGTCTGTTCTTTATATCTGTGTCTCTTTTCTGTCTCGTGTATAGAGTCATCATTACTGTATTTCTAAATTTCATATATATGTGTTAATATACTGTATTGGTGTTTTTCTTTCTGACTTACTTCACTCTGTTTAATAGGCTTCAGTTTCATCCACCTCATTAGAACTGATTCAAATGCATTCTTTTTAATAGATGAGTAATATTCCATCATGTATATGTACCACAGCTTTCTAATCCATTCGTCTGCCGATGGACATCTAGGTTGCTTCCATGTCTAAGCTATTGTAAACAGTGCTGTGATGAACATTGGGGTACACGTGTCTTTTTCAATTCTGGTTTCCTTTGTGTGTATGCCCAGCAGTGGGATTACTGAGTTGTATAGAAGTTCTATTTCCAGTTTTTTAAGGACTCTCCACACTGTTCTCCATAGTGGCCATACTAGTTTACATTTCTACCAACAGTGTAAGAGGGTTCCCTTTTCTCCACACACTTTCCAGTATTTATTGTTTGTAGACTTTTTGGTAGCAGTGCAGGCAGATTCTTTACCCACTGAGCCAATGCTTTCTTTGGAATCTGTTAAATTCTTTCCTAACTTCTTCTTTTTCTGTTTTGGTATCTCTCTAGTACTAGTGTCTTAAATCTGTTGAGTGGCTCAGCTCTGGGGTAGGGGCAGCCTCCAATTCCACCCTGCTTCATTTGTTGCTGTTGGGTGTAATGTTTTATGTAGAGTGATTTGGTAAAGGAAACCCATGGTCTTATTCAGATCATCTCTCTCTCTCTCTTTTATTTTTATTTTTTGGCTACCCTGTGCAGCTTGTGAAATCTGATTTCTCTAACCATAGGCTGAATGTGGGCTACGACAGTGAAAGTGCTGAGTCCTAACACCAAGGAGTTCCCCAGATCCTCTTTGGCTTGCTGATTTTTACCCCTATCATCTGCTGAGAAAAGATTATCAAAATCTTCCAACTGTGGTGCAGAACTATTTCCCCTTCAGTTCTGTAAATTTTGCTTTATGTGTTTAGGAGATCTATTACTGGACACATATGCATTTAAGATGTTCATCTCTTTCTCATGAGTCAATTATTTATCTTAATGAAAGATCTCTCTATCTTTTTGGCCTTAAATTAGTCTATTTTATCTAATATCTCATAGTCACTTTTACCTTCTTATGCTTCTGTTTCATGGCATTTCCCCCCATCCACTCATTTTCAATCTATTTGTGTCTTATATTTAAAGTGTATCTCTCATAAATAGCATATGGTTAGCAAGAAAGTCCCAGAAAAACATCTACTTTTGCTTTATTGACTATGCCAAAGCCTTTGACTATGTGGATCACAACAAATTGTGGAAAATTCTTCAAGAGATGGAATATTAGACCACCTGACCTGCCTCCTGAGAAATCTGTATGCAGATCAAGAAGCAACAGTTACAACTGGACATGAAACAACAGACTGGTTCCAAATCGGAAAAGGAGTACGTCAAGGCTATATCTTATCACCCTGCTTATTTAACTTATAAGAAGAGTACATCATGCGAAATGCCAGACTGGATGAAGCACAAGCTGGAATCAAGATTGCCGGGAGAAATATCAATAACCTCAGAAGTGCAGATGACAGCACCCTTATGGCAGAAAATGAAGAGGAACTAAAGAGCCTCTTGATGAAAGTTAAAGAGGAGACTGAAAAAGTTGGCTTAAAACTCAACATTCAAAAAACTAAGATCATGACATCTGGTCCCATCACTTCATGGCAAATAGATGGGGAAATGATGGAAACCGTGACAGACTTTATTTTCTTGGGCTCCAAAATCACTGCAGATGGTGACTGTAACCATGAAATTAAAAGATGCTTGTTCCTTGGAAGAAAAGCTATGACAAATCTACACAGCATATTAAAAAGCAGAGACTTTACTTTGCTGACAAAGGTCTGTCTAGTCAAAGCGATGGTTTTCCCAGTAGTCATGTATGGATGTGAAAGTTGGACTATAAAGAAGGTTGAGCACCTTCTTTTAAATTGTGGTGTTGTGAGAGTCCCTTGGACTGCAAGGAGATCCAACCAGTCAATCCTAAAGGAAATCAGTCCTGAATATTCATTGAAAGGAATGACTGTTGCTGAAGCTGAAACTCCAATGATTTGGCCACCTGATGCAAAGAACTGACTCACTAGAAAAGACCCTGATGCTGGGAAAGATTGAAGGCAGGAAGAGAAGGGGAAGACAGAGGATGAGATGTTTGGAAGGCATCACTGACTCAATGGACATGAGTTGGCGTGAACTCCAGGAGTTGTTGATGGACCGGGAAGCCTGGCGTGCTGTAGTCCATGAGATTGAAAAGAGTGTGACACAACTGAGCGACTGAAATGAACTGAACTGGGGCTCAGCTGGTAAAGAATCCAACTGCAATGCAGGAGACCTGGATGTGATCCCTGGGTTGGGAAAATCCCCTGGAGAAGGGAAAGGCTACCCACTCCAGTATTCTGGCGTAGAGAATTATGGACTGTATAGTCCAGGGAGTCATAGAGTCAGAACTGAACTGAGAGGCTCTGAATTTGATGAGCTCCTCTGGTCCCTTTTCTCTTGCCTCAGGTGGTTTCCTAGCTGCTGCTCCTCCAGTGATTAGCAACAGTTTGAATCTGCAAGTCAGGGAAGGTCATGGAGGCTGGAGTCTTGCCTATAAGAAATGGGGGGCAGAAAGGCCCGGGAGCCACACACGGCCCTGCTTGGCATCAGGAGTGGAAGCCAGGGTGGCTTATTCAAGAGCAGCAGAGGCCAGATCTTTGGGGCCTGTGCTCTTTGTGATGGGGAATGACCATTAGGACAGTGTCAGAGATCTGGGCTGGAGCTGTTGCAGGAAGGGAGACCCCTTTAAGAGACCAAGAGTGGGCTCTTGCATAACACTTGGAAATGAATTGTCTAGGAGACACAGAAGCTGACAAAGCAAGAGACTTTATTGGGAAGGGGCACCCGGGTGGAGAGCAGTAAGTAGGGTAAGGGAACACAGGAGAACTGCTCTGCCATGGGCTCACAGTCTCCAGTTTTTATGATGATGGGATTAGTTTCCAGGTTGTCTTTCTCTGGCCAATCACTCTGATTCAGAGTCCTTCCTGGTGGCGCATGCATTGCTCAGCCAAGATGGGTGCTGGTGAGGAGGATTCTGGGAGGTGGTCGGACACGTCGTGTCTCCTTTTAACCTTTCCTGAACTCTTCCAGTTGGTGGTGGCCTGTTAGTTCCGTGTTCCTTACCAGGACCTCCTATCTTAACATAACTCATGTGGATTGTTTCTACTACATAGTGCCTGGCCAGGGTGGCCGGTTCCAGTCACTGTTTCCCCCTGACACAGCCAGAGCCCCCAGTGGCAGCCACTAATGCCCTGGCCTCCCAGGTGCTGGCCTCACGTAGCAGAGTCACTTCCCCAGCTCTGAAAGCCAGGAATCCAAGACCAAGATGGCAGGGCCGGTTCCTTCTCAGGCTGTGGAGGAGGTCCCTCCAGGCCTCTCACTGAGCTCCAGTCCCCTGGGACTCCTTGGCTTTGTCGATTTAGAAAAAATTGCACAATGTGAGAGCTGTGAGTGAAGTTATATTTGGAGTGAGATGAGGACTGCAGCCTAGGAGACTCAGAGAGCTCTGAGAAACTGCTCCAAGGAGGCTGAGGGAGGGGAAGGTCAATATATATGCGATTTGGGTGAAGGGGGAGTTCATGTTATCAAGCACTTATCTTTGCAAAACAGTTTTCTGAGAGTCACAAGGAGCTGACATCACCACAAAGGGATGTAGTGCTTTGCTAATTATGAGGATGTTGCTAAGTCACTTCAGTCGTGTCCGACTCTGTGCGACCCCATAGACGGCAGCCCACCAGGCTCCCCCGTCCCTGGGATTCTCCAGGCAAGAACACTGGAGTGGGTTGCCATTTCCTTCTCCAATGCATGACAGTGAAAAGTGAAAGGGAAGTCACTCAGTTGTGTCCGACCCTTAGCATGGACTGCAGCCTACCAGGCTTCTCCATCCATGGGATTTTCCCGGCAAGAGTACTGGAGTGGCGTGCCACTGACTTCTCCGAAAATAGCCTCTGGGTATATTAAAATTTTTTTTCACTGTCATATCATAAATATAAGAAGGTCGTCTCATTCCTGATCCTCCAAAGTAAGAAAATCTACTTTAAAAAATAAGTTAATGATTTTTGTAGTAAGAACTATGAATAACATTTAGTGAGTAGAGATCCTTCAAAATTAAGAAAGTCGACTAATACTCAACACAGCTCTGCTTCTACCTTCTCCAGTTTTGTTCGTTTCATGACATTAAGCTACATGTTAACACAATATTTTCTAAGGTTCTTTATATAAGGAAGACATGTTTTGCTTTCTCATTTTTTTATGACTTTCAGGAAGCCCTCTTAATTCCTTAAAACGTAGTCATTCTGAAAATCTCAAGAAGCCTAGCTACATATTCTACTCACAAAATTTTGCTCTGTACAAGTACATAAGCTGACTTTTAGGTAATACTTGAAAAACAGTTGACGCTGCCAAGTGTGAATTCTTCATGTTGACACTTAACACTCTGACCTGATTCAAGGTCATCTTTCCTGGAAGGTCAAGGTCTAGCCTTTCAGGAAAGATGCAACCAAGCAGTGAGGTATAGAAGGAGGAAAAAAAATAAAATCACAGCCTTTTCTTCTCCCCTCATCTTTTAAGAGCCTTCTTTCATGCTAGTGGGTTGGGGGATAACAAGTCTTCTGTGGATAAAACTTAAGATGCTCTCCTTTATGTAGTGAAGTGGTACACATGACCCATTTCCCAAAAAGCACCAACTAGAAATGCACAAGGACTAAATACTGAAACAATATACCCATTTGTTCATGGAAATCGGACCCATCACTTACTGTGCTTTCATTTTCTAAAAACAAGATCAGACTATTATAAAAATGTGCTTCCAAAATAAATTATTTCTAGAATATAAAATGCTTTATATTTTTCCAGGCCACATAATTCCATTATAAAATAGGAAATCAGAAAATTAGCTACCACAGTCTTCATATGGTAAAAATTATATGTGTACGCACGTATATACACATATAAAAAAACCCAAGTTTCAAATTTCAATAAAAAACTAACTCATAAACCAACATAATGATTACGTATTAAACTACACACAAGCCACGTCAATTTATCTGTAATGAGAACCAACTACAAAGTATTACAGTCAAATGTATCAGAGGATAACCTAAGACTTCCCCTCATGGAAAAGGGTCAGGAAGCCTTCAACTCACATGCCAGCCAGCCCCAAGCCGGCCATAACGCAGAGCACAGATGCAAGGCAGCCGCAGTGCACGTGCTTTCCTTCCTTGGAGAGCCGGGGGCGATTATATCTGAAAAGGGCATAAAAGGGCATGAGCAGGCTTCTTGTTGGCTTGGCAGTTGAAGGCTTCCTGACCCTTTTCCATGAGGGGAAGTCTTAGGTTATCCTCTGATACATTTGACTGTAATTATGAGGATAGGGCTCGCAAAATAACTAACTATCCGAAGACCTGCTCTGCCAGTTTCTCCCAGAGCCCAGAGTGCTTCATTCCTGCTCTCCACCCTGAAACCCCTTCAGGGCGAGTTGAAGGTCAGCAGCGGCAGCGGCACACGGCTCACTCCTTGCAGAGGTTGATGGCAAGTGCCAGTGTGTAGGTGACAGCTTGTTAGAAGCATCACCCTGTCTTCTGCTTCATCTTCACGTGACACCTCCCCGTGTAGTGTGCCTGTGTCCACATGTCCCCTGTTTATAAGGACGCCAGTCCTATTGGACTAAGGGCCTGACTCCAGTATGACTTCACTTTAACCCAACCATTTACTGTCTGCAACGACCCTGTTACCTAATAAGGTCACATTCACAGGTGCTGGGGGTTAGAACCTCAACACATGAATTTTTTAGGAGACAAGATTCAACCCATAACAACTCTCCCTGTCAGTAATATTAAGTGCAGAGTGCCCTCCAGTCCAGATTCCCCGGCCTCGGGCCACCTGAAACACGTCTGGCACGCAGCAGTATTTGGTCGAATGCATGAATGATCATTTTTGTCTTATGAGAATTTCTGGTGAAAAATGCAGTAAAAAGCTGAGGACATTCCAACTTGTTTTCAAACTTTAAGTCAGTAAATACTTAAAGCCAACCAGTAAAAAACAGCAGGCTTGTTCTGGTGCCAGGGATAGTGATGTGAAAATGAGACATCTGTTCCCTTAGAGATTAGCCCCTGGCCTGAGATATCTTGTCTTCACCTTTATTTTACTCAACTGTGACCCATGAATGTATCCTTCATTCAGAATCTAGAAATAGGAGCTGATCACCAATAGGGCAGCTGCTTATCCAATACTCCTTTCTGTAAACAGATCCCTGGGTTTTAGGCCTGGCAGGGATTAACCCTGCTAAGACATTTCCCAGCCATGCAGAAGGAGTCATTCGCTTTCCAGAGAGCTCTTTAAATAGAGAGGGTCTGCTAATGTTCAAGTTGTGATCAGACTTCCCTTCCTTTTTAGGGCTGGATAATATTCCATTGTATAAATAGACCACATTTTGTTTATCCAAGTGGTCATCCATAGATGGACACTTGGGTTGCTTCCATATTTTGGTTCTTGTGAATAAATCTGCCTTGAACCCAGGAACATGAGTTTTCAGCTGTTGACTAAAAAGATGCACAATGTGAGAGTTGAGAGATCAGTTTTATTTGGAGCAAAATGAGGACTGCAGCCCGGGAGACCACACCTCAGTTAGCCCCGAGAGACTGCTCCAAAGAGGTAGTGGGGGGAGGTAAAGAAACAAGATTTTGGTGAAAAGGGAGTTCAGTGCAATCAGTATTTACTTTACAAAAGGTTTTCTGCTAGTCACGAGGGGTAGATGTCACCATGAAGGGATTTGGTTCTTTTTTTAGATATGAAGAGATACAAAGACTGATCATGAAATCAGTTCCTGAAAATATCTACCCATCTAAAGACCTTTGCACCAGGTCCTCTGGGTCATAGAGCACCCCGCTCTCCACCCTGAGCTGTTGAAGGCCAGCAGCTGCAGCGGTGCAGGGTTCAGTCTCTGCGGAGGCAGAGGGCAAGCACCAATTTGCAGTTGACACAAGCATCGCTTCCAGGCTCCCAATCATTCTTGGTCTCTTAAAAAAGTATTTGCTTATTTATTTATTTGGCTCCTCAATTAAAAGACATTCCTTGGAAGAAAAGCTATGACAAACCTAGACGGTGCATTAAAAAGCAGAGACATTACTTTGCCGACAAAGGTCCATGTGGTCAAATGGTTTTTCCAGTAGTCATGTACGGATGTGAGAGTTAGACCATAAAGAAAGCTGAGTGCTGAAGAATTGATGTTTTTGAACTGTGGTGTTGAAGAAGACTCTTGAGAGTCCCTTGGACTACAAGGAAATCAAACCAGTCTATCCTAAAGGAAATCAACCCTGAATATTCATTGGAAGGACTGATGCTGGAGCTGAAGCTCCAATCCTTTGGCCACCTGATGTGAAAAGCCAGCTCATTAGAAAAGACCCTGATGCTGGGAAAGATTGAAGGCAGGAGGAGAAGGGAATGACAGAGGATGAGATGGTTGGATGGTATCACCAACTCAATGGACGTGAGTTTGAGCAAGCTCTGGGAGTTAGTGATGGACAGAGAAGCCTGGGGTGCTGCAGTCAGTGGAGGTGCAAAGAGTCGGACACGACTGAGCGACTGAACAACAGTTTATTTGGCTGCACTGAGCTGCTGTGATCTGCACGCAGGATCTTCAGTTGTGGCATTCAATCTTCAGTTGTTTGCACCTTTACTGCACATGGTGGGGACTTTGTGCTGTCCTGGGCCAGGCGGCCCCCTCCCCAGGGCAGGATGGTGACTTAGTCCTCGTGCAGCACTGTCCACACTGAGCCTGCAGCGGCCACACATCTGTGCTTAGGAGACACTTTTAGATTGACTGGTTCACCAGCCATAACCCCCTTTTCTCTCTGTTTCCTATTTGCTGTAAAGCTGTACCCTGTGTAGAAAATTTACTTGCCCTTTGGATATCGGAAGCTCTATACTTCACCCAGATTAACTCCTATAACATTTAAAATGTCCTTCTATCTATTAGTAGATATGACCTCCTTAAAAGATGTAGATGGGTCTTCCCTGGTGGTTCAGTGGTTAAGAATCCACCTTGCAATGCAGAGGATGCAGGTTCAATCCCACCCCTAGTCGGGGGACTCAGATCCCATGTGTACTGAGCCCACAGGCCACAACGAAAGAGTGTATGTGCTGCAATGAAAGGTCCCACATGATGTCACAAAGATCCCACGCGCCACAACTGAGACCCGTCACAGGCAAATAAACAATTAAAAATTATATAAAAACACAAAAACAGCACAGACACTATGGTGATCAGCATGAAATTCCCCGGCAGGTCTCTGGTCACTTTGAACATCAGCCAGCTCCACACAGGAATCTGTCAGCAGAGACTGGAGGTGACTCCCTGTCTCCTCTCCACCCCCCAACCAGTTGTAACTGGTATTTCATTCTGACGGGTCGAAGGGAAGAGTTCTTCTGATCCAGCCGTGCTCTGTGCAGACTGCATGCAAGAAGGGTAGTACTAGGGCAGCACCTTGTATGCAGCAGGCGCTCAATAAATACTTTAGGAAAAAAAAAAAAGCTTTTGTTTATTTATTTGGCTGCACCAGGTCTTAGTTGTGTGCAGCATGCCAGATCTTAGTTCCCTGACCAGGACTCGAACCCATGCCCTCTGCATTGGGAGCATGGAATATTAACCTCTGAACCACGAGGGAAGTCCCTATTGTACTTTTTTTTTTTTTTTTTAAGTACTTTTAAACTCTTCTGTTTAAAAGTTTCTCACACTTTGATGATTGAGATTCACTCTTTGGTCCTAATGATGTTTAAAAAAATTGTCTTCCTGAAGGTGATTTTCCTTTATTTACTTACATGGGTTGTTGTATCAAAGATCCCCGTGGTCTTTTGGTCATTACACACAGAGCTTAATCTGCATCATGGCACACTGTAGTATAGAGTGGAAACAGGCCTGGAAGGTCAGTGTCATATGTCCCCCTTCCTGTGCCCTGCCCTGCCCTGTACAAGCTGTCACCACCTGGACAGTGCATCTCTAACCATTTGCCCTTTCACGTCCTCCTTGACCACTTTTCAAACGCACGGCTAGGGGCACCTTTACAGGCATATAATCAATCAGGTCCCCAAGGACATCTCCAGCCGGCCTCTCCCCCCTCCCTGGACTCCCAGGCCCAGGTTGAGGGCTACCTGGAGGCGTGCCAAGAGCTCTACAGACACTTTCTCAGGAAACTTCAAGGTCAGTGACATTCTCAGGAGGATCCTGGGACATGCTGACTTTTAAAAAAATGTTAACTATTTATTTATTTGGCAGCGCTGTGTCTTAGTTGTGGCATGTGGCATCTTAGAGCTTCGTGTGGCATTCAGAATCTTTAGTTGTGGCATGAGAACTCTCAACTGCAGCATGTGGGATCTTAGTTCCCTGACCAAGCCCACTGCCTCGGGAGCACGGAATCTAGCTGCTGGACTACCAGGGAAGTCTTAGGGATGTGCTGAATTTCAACGAGAATATTAAGTTATGGGTGGTGCAGTGAGCGTGTCTTTTTCAAAGCGGAACTCGCACTGCCAATGCTAGAATCAGTTTCCAAGCTGTTTGTTTTGAATGATCATTAGCCTTGTATTTTAGGTACTATGCTGCAGGTGTCCCTTTAAGGTTATGTGAATATACCCCATTGCTTGAAGTGCCATAAATAGTGTTTTAGCTTTGAAGCATCTAATAAGGCAGTTACTTCCAAGTTCCTGGGATCGAGCAAATTTCACAAGTCCTTGAAGAAAGCATGTGCTTAGTCATTTGTTGTGTCCCACTCTTTGCGACCCCATGGACTATAGATTGCCAGGCTCCTCTGTCCATGGGCTTTTCCAAGCAAGAATACTGGAGTGGATTCCCTTCTCCAGTGGATCTTTCCAACCCAGGGACTGAACCCAGGTCTCCTACATTGAAGATGGATTCTTTATCGCCTGACTCAATAAAACATAGCAGCTGCTGAGTAGAGCTGTGAGTCTAAATCCCTGGAGAACTCCTGCCTGGGGCCGTCCTGCACTTAGGAGCCATTTCTGCGGCTGACTGAGCTTCCTTCGTGGCTCAGGAAAGCATCTCTTATGTCTCCTGCATTGGCAGGCAGGTTCTTTACCACGAGCACCACCTGGGAAGCACACGTACCATACTGATATTAATGAATCATTTTTTAATTTTTGCCTGAAGATAGCCCTTTTCTTTGGGTGTATGTGGGAAGAGGAGCTGATGCTCTTCCTCCAGAGGGGCCGTGGCCTCCTGTGCTCTCTGGTAGCTGCTGGGTGGGGGGTGGAGTGCGGAGGTTGTCCCTGGAGCACTGTGCCTTGCAACAAGGCAGATCTGCTCTGAGCCCGGGCTCTCTTTCTAAAATTACGTGCCAGCCTATTGGATATGTTTTTGTATATTTGCAAATAATCATGTGTTATTCCTTGTGCTCCACTTGTGAAGAGTCTTTAAACCTAGATACTAAAATCATCTTGTGCTGAACACGTGAGCATTACCATGTTCATCCTTCCAAGTGTGTGTTGCAAGTCTCTGTCGCGACCTTGTCTGTGGCAGCCTGTTTCTAATTAAGTCCTTGTTCCCATCCTGTCCTGAGGTGTTGGCATCTGTGATGCGGATTCCTATCACTGCGATGGGGTGGGGCCACTTCGCTATGACAAGGAGGGTGGCAATTCTGGAGGAGTTCAGTTCAGTTGCTCAGTCGTGTCCGACTCTTTGCGACCCCATGAATCTCAGCACGCCAGGTCTCCCTGTCCATCACCATCTCCCGGGGTTCACTTAAATTCATGTCCATCAAGTCAGTGATGCCATCCAGCCTTCTCATCCTCTGTCGTCCCCTTCTCCTCCTGACCCCAATCCCTCCCAGCATCAGAGTCTTTTCCAATGAGTCAACTCTTCGCATGAGGTGGCCAAAGTACTGGAGTTTCAGTTTTAGCATCATTCCTTCCAAAGAAATCCCAGGGCTGATCTCCTTTAGAATGGACTGGTTGGCTCTCCTTGCAGTCCAAGGGACTCTCAAGAGTCTTCTCCAGCACCACAGTTCAAAAGCATTAATTCTTCAGCGCTCAGCTTTCTTCACAGTCCAACTCTCGCATCCATACATGACCTCTGGAAATACCATAGCCTTGACTAAATGGATCTTAGTCGGCAAAGTAATATCTCTGCTTTTGAAAACACTATCTAGGTTGGTCATAGCTTTTCTTCCAAGGAGTAAGCGTCTTTTAATTTCATGGTGCAGTCACCATCTGTAGTGATTTTGGAGCCCAAAAAGATAAAGTCTGACTCTGTTTCCACTGTTCCCCCATCTATTTCCCATGAAGTGATGGGACCAGATGTCATGATCTTAGTTTTTTGAATGTTGAGTTTTAAGCCAACTTTTTCAGTCTCCTCTTTAACTTTCATCAAGAGGCTCTTTAGTTCCTCTTCATTTTCTGCCATAAGGGTGCTGTCATCTGCACTTCTGAGGTTATTGATATTTCTCCCGGCAATCTTGATTCCAGCTTGTGCTTCATCCAATTTGGCATTTCGCATGATGTACTCTTCTTATAAGTTAAATAAGCAGGGTGATAAGATATAGCCTTGACGTACTCCTTTTCCGATTTGGAACCAGTCTGTTGTTCCATGTTCAGTTCTAACTGTTGCTTCCTGACCTGCATACAGGTTTCTCAAGAGGCAGGTCAGGTGGTCTGGTATTCCCATCTCTTTCAGAATCTTCCACAGTTTATTGTGATCCACACAGTCAAAGGCTTTGGCATAGTCAATAAGCAGAAATAGATGTTTTTCTGGAACTCTCTTGCTTTTTCCGTGATCCAGTGGATGTTGGCACTTTGATCTCTGGTTCCTCCGCCTTTTCTAAAACCAGCTTGAACATCTGGAAGTTCACAGTTCACGTATTGCTGAAGCCTGGCTTGGAGAATTTTGAGCATTACTTTACTAGCGTGTGAGATGAGTGCAATTGTGCAGTAGTTTGAGCATTCATTACCATTGCCTTTCTTTGGGATTGGAATGAAAACTGACCTTTTCCAGTCCTGTGACCTCTGCTGAGTTTTCCAAATTTGCTGGCAGATTGAGTGCAGCACTTTCACAGCATCATCTTTCAGGATTTGAAATAGTTCAACTGGAATTTCATCACCTCCACTAGCTTTGTTCATAGTGATGCTTTCTAAGGCCCACTTGACTTCACATTCCAGGATGTCTGGCTCTAGGTGAGTGATCACACCATCGTAATTATCTTGGTCGTGAAGATCTTTTTTGTACAGTTCTTCTGTGTATTCTTGCCACCTCTTCTTAATATCTTCTGCTCCTGTTAGGTCCATACCATTTCTGTCCTTTATCGAGCCCATCTTTGCATGAAATGTTTCCTTGGTATCTCTAATTTTCTTGAAGAGATCTCTAGTCTTTCCCATTCTGTTCTTTTCCTCTATTTCTTTGCATTGATCNCATTTCTGTCCTTTATCGAGCCCATCTTTGCATGAAATGTTCCCTTGGTATCTCTAATTTTCGTGAAGAGATCTCTAGTCTTTCCCATTCTGTTCTTTTCCTCTATTTCTTTGCATTGATCACTGAGGAAGGCTTTCTTATCTCTTCTTGCTATTCTTTGGAACTCTGCATTCAGATGCTTATAGCTTTCCTTTTCTCCTTTGCTTTTCGCTTCTCTTCTTTTCACAGCTATTTGTAAGGCCTCCCTAGATAGCCATTTTGCTTTTTTGAATTTCTTTTACATGGGGGTGGTCTTGATACCTGTTTCCTGTACAATGTAACGAACCTCAGTCCATAGTTCATCAGGCACTCTATCAGATTTAGGCCCTTAAATCTATTTCTCATTTCCACTGTATAATCATAAGGGATTTGATTTAGGTCATACCTGGATGATCTAGTGGTTTTCCCTACTTTCTTCAATTTAAGTCTGAATTTGGCAATAAGGAGCTCATGATCTGAGCCATAGTCAGCTCCTGGTCTTGTTTTTGCCGACTGTATAGAAGCTTCTCCATCTTTGGCTGCAAAGAATATAATCAATCTGATTTCAGTGTTGACCATCTGGTGATGTCCATGTGTAGAGTCTTCTCTTGTGTTGCTGGAAGAGGGTGTTTGCTATGACCAGTGCGTTCTCTTGGCAAAATTCTATTAGCCTTTGCCCTGCTTCATTCCGTATTCCAAGGCCAAATCTGCCTGTTACTCTGGGTGTTTCTTGACTTCCTACTTTTACATTCCAGTCCCCTATAATGAAAAGGACATCTTGTTTGGGTGTTAGTTCTAAAAGGTCTTGTAGGTCTTCATAGTACCATTCAACTTCAGCTTCTTCAGCATTACTGGTTGGGGCATAGACTTGGATAACTGTGATATTGAATGGTTTGCCTCGAAAATGAACAGAGATCATTCTGTCGTTTTTGAGACTGCACCCAAGTACTGCATTTTGGACTCTCTTGTTGACTATGATATCTACTCCATTTCTTCTAAGGGATTCCTGCCAGCAGTAGTAGATATAATGGTCACCTGATTTAAATTCACCCATTCCAGTCCATTTTAGTTTGCTGATTCCTAGAATGTCAGTGTTCACTCTTGCCATCTCCTGTTTGACCACTTTCAATTTGCCTTGATTCATGGACCTAACATTCCAGGTTCCTATGCAATATTGCTCTTTATAGCATCGGACCTTGCTTCTATCACCAGTCACGTGCACAACTGGGTATTGTTTTTGCTTTG
Source organism: Cephalophus harveyi (assembly GCA_006410635.1). NCBI lineage: Eukaryota > Metazoa > Chordata > Mammalia > Artiodactyla > Bovidae > Cephalophus > Cephalophus harveyi. The sequence continues at coordinate 180,209 of SJYT01004551.1, read as the reverse complement.
GCTCCATCCCTTCATTCTTTCTGGAGTTATTTCTCCACTGATCTCCAGTAGCATGTTGGGTACCTACTGACCTGGGGAGTTCCTCTTTCAGTATCCTATCATTTTGCCTTTTCATACTGTTCATGGGGTCCTCAAGGGAAGAATACTGAAGTGGTTTGCCATTCCCTTCTTCAGTCTGACATTCTGTCAGACCTCTCCACCATGACCCGCCCGTCTTGGGTGGCCCCACAGTGCATGGCTTGGTTTTATTGAGTTAGACAAGGCTGTGGTCCTAGTGTGATTAGATTGACTAGTTTTCTGTGATTATGGTTTCAGTGTGTCTGCCCTCTGATGCCCTCTTGCAACACCTACCATCTTACTTGGGTTTCTCTTACCTTGGACGTGGGGTATCTCTTCACGGCTGCTCCAGCAAAGTGCAGCCTCTGCTCCTTACCTTGAATGAAGAGTATTTCCTCACCGCCGCCCCTCCTGACCTTGAACATGGAGTAGCTCCTTTAGGCCCTCCTGCGCCCGCGCAGCCACTGCTCCTTGGACATGGGGTAGCTCCTCCCGGCCGCCGCCCCTCGGGCATGCGGTCCTCCCGGCTTCTGCCCCTGACCTCAGACGTTGGGTAGTGCGTACCGTCGCAGCCTCCCGCTCTTGCACACCATCGCAGCCTCTCACGCTTGTGCGCCGTTGCACTCTGGAGGAGTTGGGGATGCCAAGAACCCCGCCCAGGAAGGCGGGGCCGGGGAGGTGGGCGGGACTCCATCTCTTCTAGTTCTGAGAGGTGTGTGGAGGAGGGCACGCCAAGAGCCCCGTCCAGGAAGGCGGGGCGAGGGCGGGGCCGGGTGGTAAGTGGGGCTCCGCCTCACCTTGTTCCGCTTGGTTTCAGCCACGTGTCAAGAAAGCCCCCGAGCCTGTCTCAAGATTGAACGGGTTTTGAGTGCTCTCCTCTTGCCGTGACAGGACCCCAGTCCCTCATTCACAGGTCTGACAGCCAGGAACCTGAGACCTGAGGGACAGAATGAAGCCCTGTGCCCTGGAGACTGAGCCTGGCTGACTGGACGGGCTCCTGAGTTTGCAGAGAAACGTGAACCTCAACTCGAGACAGAGGGAGGGCTGTCTACACTGACGTGGGGGAGACCTTCCTAAGAGGAACTCTGGACCCTGCTCCCAGGAGGCCTGAGGTGGCCAGGCCGCAGCCAGTCCCGTGAGCTGAGCCAGCCGCACTGGGACAGAACCCGGTGTTACCCCTCAGGTCATCCTTGGACTCAAGTCCCTGTGTATCCCCACGGAGCACTCGACTCTGAGGTGCAGGGGAGGGGGGGCTCCTGGGTGTGTCACACACTGAAAACACCGGACCAACTCAGATGGGGAGCCTGCTGGGTGGTGTGTCACTTGCGCTCTTGTCTTTGAATCCGATTCAGTCATAAGCGTCAGTCATTGGAACCCAGGCTTTATTATGTAACAAACCCAAAAAATCCCATCAAAACACAGCTAAAAAAACACGGTTTCCCGAGATTACATTCCCAAGAGAGGGTAATAATACGGTCAGAATAGATCCATCAATACTGCTGGAAGTAGCATTGCCTTACATTACCGACAGGAGAGGTGGTGTTTTTTTAAACCTTAAAGTGCTTTAGCCAATAAAACAGAAGCAAATGTTTGTGTCTGCAAGGCTGGCATGTCCTAAGGGACAGTGAGACCATGTCCCCAGTCCCTGCATGTCCCTGGATGAAAGCCACTGAAGCTGCCACCCAGATCTGGTGGGTGACCACCTCCCAGCAGCCAGGAAGGGCTAGTGGAGATTGAGCAGCTATGCTGGGCCTGGCCAGCTTCCTGCCCTCCTCTTCCCGGCTGGGAAACCTCACAGCTCACAGGTTTGTCTTCTCTTGATTTTTAAGGGCCTGTAAGGGCCGTTGCTCCTGGGTGTGTTCCTGTGACCATGATGGAATCCCCACTGAATCAGTTCTCAAGGTTGCTCCTGCATCAGTGCCAGGAACAAAGGTCCAGGACCGCTGGAGCTCACCACCTGTGGCATGGGAGCGGGGAGCCTGTGCTTGGCCCTCCACAGGAATGTGCCTCCTCTGCCTCCATAATGGGGGTCTGCCTGCCCTCTGCCTGCATGTTGCAGCCTCCCCCTCCCCACCAGCCAATGGAACGAGCCTGAGGGACAGCCCCGGGAGCCCCAGGAGCTCAGCGACTTCTCAGCTGGGCTCACGGACCCCCAGGACCTGGAGGGAAGGCCTGTGGCTCCTGATGGGCCATGATTGGGGCGCCCAGCATGTGCACTGGAGCACGTGCCCTGCCCCACGCAGCCGGCTGAGACCCTGGGCTCAGACCCAAGGTCTGCGACTCAGTCTCCTCATCTGAACCGCATGAACAGTGTACTTACCCAGGCCCTGTGAGGGTGAGAAGGGAAACCGAAGCCCACACCCCTCCTCCCGCCCCCACCAGCCCAGCAGCTGATCCTATGGCCGCTGTGATGATGCCGCCAGGGTGTGTGCTCCAGGGAGGCTGCAGGCCCCCAGGGGCCGAGCTGGCTCTTGTCCCCAGGTTCTCAGGCCTGACTGTGGGCGGGGCCTCCAGGTGCTGATGATGCCCCCTCCCACCTCAAGGAGCTTCACAGGGAGCTTATGGTGTGGGGGGAGGGGGGTGTCACCCTAGACTCTAGCACCTGCATTCACACAATGCTTTTTAAATAAGCAGAACCAGGCAGTGTGCAAACTCCATGTCCAGGATAAAGCCCTGGTCTGGAGGGCCACTGCCGGCCAGTTAGGGGTGGAGCTGGCTCTGGGGCTCCATTCCCGACTGGGCTCCAAGCCACTGAGTACAGCAGACACCCCACCCCTCCCACCCCACGCCCTGGTGCCCCCTACCCCCACCCAGTGCCCTCCTCTGAAGAGCCTGGGAACTGAACACAGGAACTGGCACTTGAACCCCCAGGACTGAGAGTCTGGCTTCAGAGTGGACCTGAGTGGTCACAGTCTGCTGCTTCCTAACTTCCCAGGGCTGGGGGCAGGGTGGGGATTATGGCAAGGGAAAGAACCCAAAGAGCGGTTAGGGCTCTGTCCGCATCAGCCCCTGGTCTGGCAGCCTTGCACTTCCCCATGATTGAGAGACAGGGGCTCAGCTGATGACTAAGTAACCATGGGGAACCATGCAGTGAGGGACAGACAGGTGTTAGGAAAGTACCAGGTGATGTCTCAGCTTACACAGGAGTCAGGGTTCCCTGCGTCCCTCCCGCCTCATCCCCTCGCCCATGACCCCTGTGGTCCTGCTTCTGGCTCAGAAGGCTCCCTGCAGACAGAACCGGTCCCATCGCCTTGGGGGGTGCAGACGCTGTCTCTCCCAGCCCGCGGACTCCTCAAGCTGCCCACAGAGGCCAGGACCCCCTCCACTGGCCTCAGCTCTGTGAAGACAGAGGGCCCCTCCCACACAGAACACGGCCTCCCAGGGAGCAGGGTGGGGCCGCGGCTGCAGCCGGCTCTGTTCTCCCATCCCCAAATGGAGGAGCAAGTGACCGACCCCTGCCTGCTGTGGATCCCACCCGGCTGGCCCCTTTCTTAGCCCATCTTGTTTACACACACATTCAGAACAAAAGTTAAAAAAAAGAAAAGGCTCACCCACATGTAGAAAAAGGGCAGCATTTTATCAAATGTTGACAATTCCCAGTGGTCTGAGGAACCTGTGTCCGTGTCTACGCTCAGGGGGCCACTGGAGGAAGGGCACTGTGGCCAGAGGTGTTGGCATGGGGACTGGCTGCAGGCCATCCACCCAAAGTTTCCTTGTCTCCCAGGAGGGACCAGTCTTCCCAATTCCAGTGAAACTTGGGATTTTGTTTGGGGCAGGAAATGGGAGGTGGCCGCAGTGGGCTTTACACCAGCGGACAAGAGTGCAAGGGGCAGACCGACCCTCAAGACCAGCAGAGGGACCAGCCTCGGGCAGAGATGTAGTCTGGAGACTGGGCTGGAGAACAAACGTGTTAGGGAAAAGCACCGAGCCCCTCATGCCTACCCAGAGCCAGAGACATCGAAAAACACTTATTGGCAGTTGTCAGCAGAGCCCCCCAGGAAGGAGAGGCAGGGAAGGTGAGCCCCCAAGAGGACGGACCCTGGAGGCGCATCCTCAGCACAGCTCCGAGGGCCTCCCCACTTCACCGGCGCAACCCGGGAGTCCTGCCTCCCAGGCCAGCTGGTGACTGGGAGGAAGCAGCCATCCAGCTAGGCTTCCCGGGCCGCCAGCCCGGAGACTCCACCCTCTCCGCCGAGACTCCGCCCTCTCCGCTCTCCGCGTCGGTAGCACGGCGGCAGGGGATCCGGCCGTGTCCTCCTCACTCAGTTGGCCTCGCTCTCCGTGAACTCCTCTTTAATGGACTGTTTGCGGGACTTGCAGTCCGGGAGGTCGAAGCCGAAGTCGGCCCACTCGTCGGGCCCCGCGCCCCCAGCGGGGCCCCCGCGGTTGGGGATGGTGATGGTGTGGCGCACGCGGAAGTGCACAGCCTCCATGACCCGCTGGCGCTGAAGCTCCCCCGAGCCCCCGATGGCGATGGTGGCCGCGTTGCTGCTGGAGCGGATCAGCTGCTGGGCGCTGTAGTCGTGGCTCTGCTTCAGGTCCTGGAGGCCCCTCCAGATGGTCATGCGGTACTGGTCGGGGATCTTCAGGGCCCCCAGGTCCTGCAGGAGCAGCTGTCAGGCTCTGCCCTCCCCCCACCAGGGACATCGCCTGCCCTGCACAGCCACTGGGGGACCAGGAGGGAGGGGAGGAGCCCCCACTCGGGGGGAGGGCTGGGGGCACAGAAGCAGACCGTGCCGAATGCCCCTGTGCCTGGTGGTCTGGCCACACCCAATTCTGCCCTCGACAGGACAGGAGAGACAAGCAATGACATGGGTGGGAGTGGGGCACTGAGGTCATGCGGGCCGTGTAGGGCCTGGTTACTCTGATCACAGTCAGAGCAACAGATGGGGCCCCCCTTCACCGGGTGCTGGAGGACCCCTGCCTCCCAGCCTTAGGGCCGGGTCCCACCCTTCAGGACAAAGCAGAGCCTCAGGTTCCTGTCGCCCCACCCCCACCCCCCCAAGCAACGCATCAACTGGTGAGGCAGGGTTAACAAGCCCTGAGCTAGTCCAGTGGGGCCACTAGGGACAGGTCAGAGAAGGTAGTGGACAGAGGACAAGGCTGCCCTCTGAGCCGCTGGCCCCGCTCCCTCTGGCAAACCCGCATCCCTTGGCCGGGGAGGAGGCCTCTGTCCCAGGGTCGACTGTGGAGCAGGTCCAACAGAGGCTTCAGGCCAGCTGTGTCTCCCGGCCTCCAGCTAACAGTCATTACACTCAAGACAACTTCAGGCTGTACACTGTGCTAAGTCGCTTCAGTCGTGTCTGACTGCGACGCCATGGACCGTAGCCCTCCAGGCTCCTCTGTCCATGGGATTCTCCAGGCAAGGATACTGGAGTGGGTTGCCATTCCCTCCTCCAGGGGATCTTCCTGACCCAGGACCTGAACCCGTGTCTCTTACATCTCCTGCATTGGCAGATGGATTCTTTACCACTAGAGTCCCCTAGCAGCTCTGCCCCTGTCTCTTATACACATCTAGATGTGTATAAGAGACAGCCCCCACCCCCCCAAGCAACGCATCAACTGGTGAGGCAGGGTTAACAAGCCCTGAGCTAGTCCAGTGGGGCCACTAGGGACAGGTCAGAGAAGGTAGTGGACAGAGGACAAGGCTGCCCTCTGAGCCGCTGGCCCCGCTCCCTCTGGCAAACCCGCATCCCTTGGCCGGGGAGGAGGCCTCTGTCCCAGGGTCGACTGTGGAGCAGGTCCAACAGAGGCTTCAGGCCAGCTGTGTCTCCCGGCCTCCAGCTAACAGTCATTACACTCAAGACAACTTCAGGCTGTACACTGTGCTAAGTCGCTTCAGTCGTGTCTGACTGCGACGCCATGGACCGTAGCCCTCCAGGCTCCTCTGTCCATGGGATTCTCCAGGCAAGGATACTGGAGTGGGTTGCCATTCCCTCCTCCAGGGGATCTTCCTGACCCAGGACCTGAACCCGTGTCTCTTACATCTCCTGCATTGGCAGATGGATTCTTTACCACTAGAGTCCCCTGGGAAGCCCTGTGAAGTGCTCGTTGCTGGGACTCTGGTCTAACCCAAAGACCAGCCCTGTCTGTGGGTCAGGGGTCAGGATGCCAAGGGTGGGGCACTTCTAGCCCTGCACACCCTGGACCGGACATTCAGCTGCTGTGGGTGCATGGCGAGCGGTTTGGGCCTCAGTTCCCCCCATGTAAACAGTGCTGAGCTAAACCAGCACCAGGTCCCTTCTGGACTTCCCCTTCTGGAATTCATCATGCCTTGGAGACAGCCCACCCCCAGATCAAAGGCCACAGGACAGAGACTCAAGTCCAGATGAGGGACTCGGGGCAAGTCCTTTCCAGCCACGTGATGCTGGGTATAAGCAAGTAGACTTGGCTACTTGCAGGAAGAAGGGTTTTCCAAACTCCCCAGCCCCCTTACACGGGAAGACAGGAAATGGAGGGACTGCACCGCAAGAGGAGAAAGTTCCCTGGCCTGCAGACAGGGCCCACGCTGGTCTGGGGGTGGGTTCTCCATGCCTGCCCCACTGGGCAGTTACCTCTATCGTCAGGTTCTGCAGGTGGTAAATGTTCTGTAAGCCCTGGGAGGTGAAATACTCGATGCAGTTTGGACACCCCAATCCTGTTAGAAAACTGCAGAGAATTGGGGAAACAGAGCAGCATTAACTTGTAAAAACCTGGCTGTATGGCCCATCTGAGTGGGAACCGGCCACCCCCAGGTCTCCCCACCCTGCCCAATGTGGCCACAGCTTCTGGCCCACGCTCACCTGGGCGCAGCCTCCAGGGAGCCCCTGACTTTCTGTGCCCACCTTCCGAGCACCTGCTGGAGGCTCACTCCCCCCATCCCCCTATCCACTCTCCAGACAGCGGAGCAAGGACGGCACCAGCTGCAAGGGGCAGCAGGCAGAGACCCCTACCTCGGGCTTGGGGCCAGGCAGCCAGGAGCCACCAGGGCTGAGGTTACTGGGTTTGTGGCAGCACCCAGCAGCAGCCCACATACCTGACCAGGCTGGGGTCAGCATGGTAGGGGGGTGGCGGGGTACAGTGGGCCCCCGAGACCATGGACTGGGAGCTGGGGCCACCATTCATCTCCCCATTGGCCGGCAGGGTGTGGCCGTGGTTGTTGAGTATCCCAGGGCCTGGGCAGAAAGCAGGTGGGACAGTCAGAGGCGGGGCAGGCCAGGGCAGGTGTCCCAGGCTGTGTGGGGGAGGCTTGTAAGGCTCAGCCCTCCCCAAGACCTGGAGTGGGAGAGGGGACCGTGCCTCCTGCTCTCAGGCCAGAACTGCTGGAGGGCCCAGCCATCAAGAGCCCCGAGCGGTCCTGAGCTGGGCAAGAGGGTCTGGAGCCAGGCTCCCCAACCCCCCACCCCAGCCACCCTGTCCGAGCCACTCACCCATGGGTCCCAGGTTGGGCCCAGCCGCTGAGCCATGCGGGGGAGGCTGGCCCACCAGCTGGTTGACTGAGGGCAGCTTGTTGATGGCCCCGTGTGCTTTGCTCATGGGCGAGAGGACAGGCCCATAGGAGGGAGGCTGAAGGTGGCTCCTGATCAGAAGGGACAGCAACTCCGCGTGAAGCCCCTGCTGCAGGGGCCTGGAGACCCTGCCTATCCCGGGGTCAGAGTGCCTGCCTCTAGCCCAGCCTCCCCGCCTGACAGTGGCCACACTCAGGCAGGCAGGACCTGGGCAATGGGTAGGAGCCAGAGGGGGGCCGTTCTTGACCCTGGAACCAGATCTGTTCTTGATGGGTCAGTGTCGCCCCGACCACCCCTTCCTGGCCTCCATTCAGCAGACTTCTAGGCTGAGATGCTGCAGTTCAGGGAGCCTTCCTGGAGGAGGGGTACTGCCTGGTGCTGCTGTGTTTTCCCTGCTGGGTCATCCGGCCCCATCTTTCCCCACATCAGACAGTGGCTAAGACCCGGAGGAATGGGGCTGGGGGCGGAGGTGGAGGGGCTGCACTCACGGCCTCTGCAGGAGCTGCTGCTGCTGCTGCCGGTAGGAGTCCACCAGCTGCTGGGGCACCAGCTCCATCAGCTCCAGGCTCTCCTTGACCTTCATCAGGATCTCAAAGTTCTCCCGGCCCCGCACCTGAGCACAGACAAGCGGACCCTCTGCCTGCCCAGGACATGTAGACACCGCCTGGCCCCAGAACCCCCCCACCTCCTGGCGCAGGGGAGTGCCTCTTCTTTCTCAGGGCTCCCCAGCCCCTGCAGCCATGGGGTCCCCTGGTCCTGCTCTCCTCTCCAGAAGTAGGTCTGAGCGAAGCTGGAGGGCTGGCTCCTGTCCATGCAAACCACACCCACCCCTTACTACCCCTGAGTCTTTGCCACACTGTCCCCTCTTTTCAGAGCTCAGCAGACCTGGGGTACTGGGGTGGAGGGGCCCTGGATAAACATGGGGCTTCTAGAACAAGGAACTCATTCTTGAAGGACTCAAGACAAGTCCGTGAAAGACAAACAAGCTCACGTCATGGAGACCAGTCCTAGCAAAGCAGGTGGGGGTTTATCTGTGCCGGGGTGGCCGCATCACAGGGCAGCCTATACTCCCGGCTCGGTGATGCGCTGGGGCCCACCAGGCTGTGGGATTCCTCCCACATGCTCCCTTGGGTGGGGGTCTGCATTGCCCTGCACACTGTATCACTGTATCCGTCACGAGCCCTCCTGCTCTGGGAGCTCCATCAGTGGACCTGCTCCCCTTGTGGCCAGTCCAGCTCTCTGGGCCCTGGTTCTCCTTTCTGGGATCCACAGATCTTGGGGGTCTCAGCTGTCAGGGCATGCTGGATGGCACCTGCCACCCCCAGGGCCCTGGGTCTCCCCCTAGCACCGCCGTGCCCTGGCCTGGGCCCTGCAGCCGTGGGACTCACGTGTATGTAGTACACGTCATCGTCACCATGCCGCCTCTTCTTCACGTTGGTGCCCAGGGCAGGAACGGTAGGGGGGCTCTGCTTGAAGGCTGGCAGGGGTCGGGGGCTTTGTGAGCAGGCAGGGAGGAGGCGGGGCACACGCAGGTGAGCCGAGCTAACCCCCTCACCCCACCCCACCACCCGGCCTGAGCTGACCTCCCTGAGGTGTCCCTCGTGGACAGACCCGGAGGCCAGTCACCCACTTGGATGAGCAAACTCAAGCGGCCACCCAGGCTGGACAGAGTGGACTGGGGGGGCAGTCACATGGGCAGGGCTCACTCTGTCCCCTAGACACAGGCTTGCATGTTTCCCGAAAGTCTCCAGACTGGTCCAGCTCGTCCCGAGGGTGGCCAGGCTCTGACAGTCCAGAGTTGCCCTCCGCCCTTGCCCCTGCCCCGAGCCCCGCTCACCGCGCTTGCTGGCAGCCCCACTCTTGGCAGCACTCTCGTTGAGGGTCTGCTGCTCACGGTAGTGGTCTTCATCTGCTTTGCGGTCTCGGCCAGGACAGGCACAGATGCGGCCCTCGAAGGACCGGCGGCCCAGCACCTGTCCACTGTCAAGGGCCCAGCCAGAACTGTGAGCTCTAGGGGCCCACCTTCCCCACATGCCTTGAACCCCACGGGACTGGCCTTGATGGGCCCAGGGCTCAGGGCTGAGAGCACAGCTGCTCCAGGACACCAGGTCTCCTGCCTCCCTCCCAGGGTGGTGCCTGCCCCTGCAGCCCTTCCCAGCACATGGCTTTCAGGGCCCCTCCCCAAACTTGCCTCCAGGGCTAGCACCCCTCCTAGGTCATGGCTGTCTCCCTGGCAAGACCCGCAGCAGCACTGGCCCAAATCCCTGCCCTCCCACCCCCCTACTCCCACCTCCAGCAGACTCACTCCCGTGTCTCCAGGGTGATGATGATGAGGATGGGCCGTCGGTTCATGCCCCCAGCACAGCTGCTGTTGCACATGAAGTTGTACAGGATGGTGGTGAACTCTGTCCCCACCTGCACACAGGGAGGTGGGGAGGCTGTGGTGTCAGCAGGTGGCCTCAACCCACAGGTGTGGGGGCTCCTGGGCTTCCAAGCACCCATCCCTCACAGCTCCGGCGGGCAAGAGGCTGCTGGGCCCTCTGGTCCTCTGCCATCTATCCACCCATTCACCATCCATCTACCTCCATCCACCCATCTTTCCACCATTCACCATCCATCTATCCATCTACTTCCATCCACCCATCCTATGCATCATTCATCATCCATCCATATATCTATTCACCATCTGTCTATCATCCATGCATGTATTCATCCATACATCTATATATCCACCCCTCAGCCCCTATCCATCCATCATCCATCTATCCATCTACTTTCATCCACCCATCCTTCCATCCATCCACCAACTATCCATTTATCCACCCACCATCTGTCCATCATCTATGCACCCAGGCGTGTATCCATCCACACATCCATCCATCCCCCATGCCTCATCCATGCATGCATCCACGGGTCTGACTACAACCTATCCATTCACACACTACACTGAGTGCCATGTGCTGTGCTGGCTGTGGGAACCAAGAGAGCCATGGTGGTCGCCCCCACCACCTCCCCACCCTGACACAGGCTGGAGGTTGCCCCGGCAGCTGGGTATGAGCACAGGCCCCTGTGGGCACAGGTGTGTGTTTTGCAGTGTGAGCTCTTCTGGGCACTGCGCTGGCAGAGGGAGGGACCAGAGCTGTCCGAGTGGGCTCCACATACACTGGTTGCTGGAAGTTTATGGACCTAGGGCTTGTGACCCCGGGAGCATCCTGCTGCTGCTGCTGCTGCGTCGCTTCAGTCGTGTCCGACTCCGTGCGACCCCATAGACGGCAGCTCACCGGGCTCCCCCATCCCTGGGATTCTCCAGGTAGGACCACAAAATGTGCAGTTGTCACGGTCTCCCTGGGTCTGGAGGATCGCTTAGGAAATCTGGCCTTTCACAGAACTAGCACGTGGCCACCACCAGGGGGCGGGAGAGACCTGCTTTCCTGGCCAGTCCTAGAGTTAGCTGGGCTGGAGGCTGAGGGCTGGGGGAGGGAAGCCGGGGTGGAAACGCCTCCCAGGGCCCTGGTCCCACTGACGTAAGGGCTGTTCCTTAGGGAAGCACGGGGGCTTCTGGGGAACCAGGTACAGGAATGAGGTCTGGAGTGGGAATGCCTAGAGGACTGGCTCCAGCACTGGGGGGGGCGTCTCAGGGCCAGGGTGGGGGTGAAGTAGTGCCACGCCCCCGACTGCAGGCCTGCCCTCTTCTCCTCGGGGGGCCCCCACAACCCATTCCACCCGGCTGACTCCCCCTGACCTGAGCCCCTCCCTCCCCAGAGCCCAAAACCAGGAAGGGGGACAGAGGGCTGGGTTGAGGCTCAGGGGTCGCCAGGCCCACCCTGTGCTGTAGAGCTGGGGGTGCAGATGCCCAGAGAAGGCTGGAGGGGCTGCCCCCAAGCCGAGGGTCAGGCTGGGAGGGACTGATGGACAGATGAGAAGACGAGGGAGGAGCCCCACAGCTGGACTTAACTCTGGACACTAAGGAAGTGACCTGCGGGGCCTCTGCCCCGCCCCCGCCTGGCTCCCTACCTGCGGGGGCTCATAGGGCACCATGACGCTCTGCCGGCCGGTGACTGGGTCGTCCACGTACTGCGAGAGGTTGTTGCCCTCCACGCGAATGAGGTGGCTGGCAGGAGCGGACTGTCCTGCCGAGAGGAGTGAGCCGCTTCAGAGACCGTGCCAGCCAGGGGCTGCACCCCTGTGCCGGGCACATCATAGCTGCCTCAGGGCCTCCCAGGGTGAGGTGGGGTCTCCCCTTCTGTCCTCACTTTCCCACCCAGAAAGAGGGCTAAGGGAACCTGAGAGTGAGCTGAGAATGGCAGGCCTGGCTGAGGTGTGGCAAGAGAGGAAGAGCGGCAGGTCCCATGCCCAGCTCCCCTGACCCCCAGGCTCTCCTGGCCTGTGGCTACTTTTACTTCTGAGCTTGGTCAGATCTGATCATTCTAATTATAAAATGCTCTTGAGGAGTTTTCATTGGTCAATAAGAAGCAGAGAGAGCACGCGGCCAGGCAGACCCCCCGCCCAGGGGCAGCTGTCACTCACTCGCTGACAAACAGTGATCACAGACTTGCTGGGGGCCTGGGTGCTTCCTGCCATAGCCATTGGCAGGCCCTGGACCTCTGAGGGGCCAGCTCCCCTTACCACTGGTCCCCTGGGTCCTAGGGGTGTCTGCAGACCCAGCCCTCAGAGCTGGGAGAAGGCTACTCCTTAGATGCGCCCCCACAGAGGTACACAGGCTGTGCCTACAAGCTAAGTAATGGAAGCCAGGGGTCAGGCTGCTGGGGTTCCAACCCTTCTCTCCCTTTGCTGATGGGTGACCTCGAGCAGGGACCTGGCCACCCGAGCCTTATCAGTAAAGTGGGGAGACCCTGAGAGCCTACAGCATGTACTGGGGTGCCCTTGGTGGGGCCTGCCCACAGAGGGACCCTGCAGGGGCACTGTCGATCCACAAACCGGTCACCCCAAATCCACAGAGCTGTGTCCAGCTCAGAAAAAAGTCCCAGGAGATGAGAAATGACATGGATCGCATTGTGCCCCTTCCACAGCCCCACACTTCCGAGATGGACCCCCAAACCCAGGGGCTCCTCTACAAGAACCTTGGGGTGGGAGGAGGCAGCTGCCCCGGGAGCACCCCTCAGCAGCAGGGACTCAGGGCTCCTCTCAGGGGCCCCCAAGCTGAGCTCTGTGACCTCCAGGAGCAGGACTCTCTGGCTGCTGTCTCTTATACACATGCCCGCCCACCAGATACCCAAGGCCCCGGGCAGAGCTGGCAGGACACAGGGCAGGCGAGGTGGATGCTGAGCCCGCTTGTCAGCGCCCTCCCATTGGACCTGCTGCCTTCAAGTAGGAGGCCGGGCCAGCCCTCCCCTTCCTTCCAGGGTGCTGAGAGGCAGAGGAGGGGGCGGGGACACTCACCTTCATTGAAGTCCCGCCCGAGCTCGTGGTTGGGGCAGCGCTTCACGACCTCGGTCACGTGCTCCGCCTTCTTATAGACAGGCATGGCGCGGATGGCGGTGCCTGGGGGTGGCGGGGCGGAAACCTTGATCTGGATGGGGCACGTCTTGGCGATTTGGCAGTAGAGCTTCTTCAGCAGCGGGGAGTACTGCAGGGGATGGGGGTCGCGGTGAGGCTGGTCGGCCCAGCGCCACACCTCCGCCTGCTGCGCCCCGCCCCAAGCCCTGGGATGACGGCCCTCGCTGGACACTTCTGAGCATCCTTCCCTCTCAGCTTCTCCCCAGCCCCACTCAGCAGGTGCCGAGTGCTCTGTGCAGCCGGGAGGAGGCGCTTTCTGTCTGGATCTCACTGGTTGGAGAAGGAGGTGCCATTAGGTCTATTTTATGGATGAGAATTGGACCATAAAGAAGGCTGAGTGCTGAAGAATTGATGCTTTCAAATTGTGGTGCTGGAAAAAACTCTTCAGAGTCCCTTGGACTGCAGGATCAAACCATTCAATCCTAAGGAAATCAACTCTGAATGTTCATTGGGAAGACTGATGCTGAAGCTGAAGCCCCAATAATTTGGCCACCTGACATGAAGAGATGACTCACTGGAAAAGACTCAGATGCTGGGAAAGATTGAAGGGAAAAGGAGAAAGAGGTGGCGGAGGATGAGATGGTTAGATAGCATCACCGACTCAATGGACATGAGTTTGAACAAACTCTGGGAGATAGTGAAGGACAGGAAAGTGAGGAGGAGCTGCTGGAGAGCAGGGCTGGGAGCCAGGTCTGGTGCCTCAAGCCTGTGGACCTTCAGCCTCCAGGCCATAGTGGTTTGAGGAGTGAGGTGCAGCATCCCGTGTAGGGTTTAAAAGCCTGGAGTCAGGTCTTCTGGCATTTGTGCAGAGGAGACAGGCACAGGGACTCCCCAGACCATCCTCGGAGGGGCCAGCCCTGCGGTTGGGTTCTGGCCACTGCAAGTGGGGGGCTTTGACCATGGAGCACCAGGACCCCTAACAGAAGCCCCGACCCAGGGAGGATGGGATGATGCCCACGTCACCTGCAGGGACCCCCAGGGCCAGTGCCCAGGGGTCCAGGTGGCCCACCTGAGGACCCAGGCTGGCTCTCATGAGCCCAAAGTGACCTTGATGGAAGGGCCCCTTGGAAATAGGGGTGTCCACTTATTTCTAAGCTGGCTGTTCTCCAGTGACTGGCTCCTGGGGGCCCACTGGGGGCTCCTCATGGCCCCGTCCATCCACAGGGACAGTGGGAACATCGAGCTCTCAGAGTCACAGGATGCTTCCTGTCCCCGTGCCACACCCCTGGGTCCCCCCACAAGCCCAGGGGACTTGGAGTTACCCCAGACAGAAGACTCTGGGCAGCCCCCAGCACGCCACACCATGGTGTGTGGGGTCAGACTGGAGACGGGGCTGCTGCAGTCCAGAGGATGAGCAGGTCTGAGCCCACCTTTGCCCAGGAAGCTGGCGCCTGACACCATGACCCATAGATGAAGGCCACCCTGGCCACTTGCGCTGCCCCTCTGGCCACCAAGGGACACAGTGGACCATCAGGGCCTCCTAACCTCAGCCACTCCAAGTCCAGGAAGAGCAAGGGCGATGGAGCTCACCCTGAGCCCAGGGGGAAGGGGTCCCTGCCCCTCAGCCCTCGGCCCTGAGCAGCACAGCTGTCCTTCCTCTGATGAACTGAAACCCAGCCAGAAACGCTGCCCTGTCCCTGCGGTGGGTCTGGGGGGCTTGGGGAACAAGTGGGAGGGTCTCCCTAGTGGCCTCTTGGGGGATGGGGACCCTGCCCAAGTCCCTCAGTGCTGGCTGCAGGACCAGCGCCCTTGTACCCCTGTCACGGAAGGGATCAGATGCCCACAGGGCTTGTCCCCTCCCAGGGTCTCTGTCCACTTGTGCCTGCAACCCCACTGCTGCAGGCAGGCACACCCGCTATGGATGCAGGTGGGCCCTCAGCTGCCAGACAGCAGGCTCAGAGGCCACACGGCAGGGGGCAGCTTGCACCCCAGGGAGGTGACCGCTGACCTCCTGTGTCCCCATCAGGATAAATGCTGCCCCTTCACTAGTTTGGGAGATCAGCTGAGTGTCCTGTCTCGAGATCTGTGCCCAGGCAGCAGTAGCCCAGCCCAAAGCAAACCCCAAGTGCCAGCCGAGGGCCCAGTTCTCTTGTTCTCCCACGTGCGAGGCTTCAGGGCCCGTCCCTGACGTGAGACAAGTGTGCACTTAGTCTCGGAATGAAACTACCTGGTCATTGTCATTGAGGAGCTCCAGAGGACTACCCAGGGGGTCTTCCTGGTGGAGGAGGGCCCCACAGGGAATGGCAGGCCTCAGTTGGACTACAGGGACCTGAACACAAGCAGTGATGGAGGAAGAAGCTGGGATGCCGGGAGCCATCCACTCGGCGAGCCTTTGTTGAACGCCTAGTGTTTGCCCAGCTCTTGGCTCACTAAGGAAATGAGCCGAGAGGCCCTCCACCCCCAGAAAAATCCAGACTTAGCCGAGGCTCACAGCTCATGCCCAAAGGCCACGCAGCCTCATGGCCTCCTGCTGTGGCTGTTGGATCCCAGAGGGGGCTTCCTCCCCCGCAGGCGACCCACCTGCCTTCGGAGGGCCCAGGGAATGAGGTGACCCAGGACTGGGAGGGGTATGCAAAGGACTGCAAAGAGTTGGCCTGGACTACTAGGGGGTGGTCTGCAAGGGGAAACTGCCTGAGGTCTGGCCACTGTGTCCATTTCAGCTCTGGGCTGGACAGCTGGGACGCCTTAACCACTGGACAGACCATTCTGTGATGTGACTGTCGGCTGTGCAGGTACCCCTCCGGGAGTCCCATTCACCCTCTGACTTGTGCTCCCGCCCAAGCCCTGAGATGGGTAAGGTCTACCAAGACCAGGCATTCCTGGCAGCCCCACTGAGGAGGGAATGGAGCCAACAGGGTGGAGCCAGACTCCAGGCTCAGCCTCAGGAGGTGCAAAGCTGCTGCCCCCCTACCCCAACCCCCCAGGCTCCCTGATCACCCCCTGGCTTCAGAACCCCTGCCCCACTCACGCAGCCTTTCCCCCTGGGCTGCCTGCCCCAGCCCCACCGGCCACCTCCACCAGAGCTGAAGATGCCCCACCTTCTGGGAGGAGCTGCCGGGAGCTGTCCCTGGTACTGCCAGGAAGCAGCAGCCCGACCGCCCCGGTGAAAGCCAAAAGCCGGCTCGGCTGGGAGCACACCGCCAACTGGTGTGCCTCCCCGGCCAGCGGTGAGGGTGCAGAGGACGCTCTTCCCTCTGTGGTCCTAGCAAGGCCAGCCACTGGCTTTCCACCGCTCCCCATAGGGGTGCTCCCCACCCACTGCCGCCCTCCCTAGTGGCTGCTCTTGTGGCCTTCGGGCACACACACAGGTCAGGCCCCCACTCCAGCAGTGGGTGGATCCACAGATGTCCAGCTTGGCCAGAATCTGGTAGCGTCAGGGAGCGAGACCTGAGGTCTCCGCACCCTGGTAGCATCAGTGGTGACACCTGTGGTCGCTGGCCTGCAGGGCAGGAGGGAAGCCTGGGAGGGGAGGGGGCAGGCCGGAGGGGCGGGGGGCAAACCAGTGGTTGGGTGCAGTGTGGGACCTGGAGGGAATGAAGGAGCCCCCGACCCCTCCTCCAGATCCTCCCCCTCCTCCCAGAGCTCCGGGGCCTCAGGCCATCCTGGGCATGGGGCAGGGAGAAGGAGGGCTCCTGGGTCCTCCTCGGTTCTGTAAGAAAGATCACGTGGAGACAGTTCCTCTCTCCCTCCCGCCTGCCTCTCCTTCCCTAGGACCGCTAGATGGATGTGTTTCAACAGATTCCGAGCTGATAAAATCTTATTTATCTTCGGCTGTTGACACGGAGCCGTCAGGACTTGCCTGTTCGGGGATGCGTGTGTTCCTTCGTGTTTGCAGGAAATGGTTCGCCCAAACGCTGGTGTGTGCCCATCCCACCCCCACCAGCTCTTCCCCTCAGATCCACGCCTCCCCGTCCCCCGCCCAGCTCACGATGGGCCTGGCCTGGCTGGAAGCCGCAGGCCTGGCAGGGCTGGTGCGGGGGTGATGGGGGAGAGGGCGGCGGGTGGCGGGCGCGGCGTGGTGGCTGTTAATTTCCTCGCGCCCACTCCTCGGCAGCTGGGTGCCCGGCATGGGCAGGTTTGGGCAGGAGCAGAGTGGAGAGGTGATAATAACTTGTCTGTCATTTTCCAGGGACGTGTAGCGTCTTGCAAACCGCAAATACCGTTAACCAGCTTGGGTGAATCTGTTACAACAGATTCTGGGAGACGGGGCCTGCAGTGGGGACTTTATTTTTTTTAATGATTTTTTTATAGACCACTTTTATCTGCTTTCTGTGTGTGTGTGTGCATGCATGCGCTGGTGCTCACACCCACGTTTCTCCCTGCTCTTGGGTTATGTACCCTTTGAGGACCTCCTCAAGACCACAGACCCTCACTCACCCTAGAAAAGCTCCTGAGTACATCAGCAGAGCGCTTGGCAAGAAGCTTCGGGGGTCCCAGGCAGCTTCTAAAGCTCATAAGAACCCCTGGTTCAGCCTCCTTTCTCCCCCCAGGGGAGGAGGCCTCCCAGGGTGACACAAACCACAGGGACAGTGCCCCCTACTCCTGGCCACCCCCCGCCCCCCCACTGGCACAGATCCACTCCCACACTCCCGTCTTCACCCAGCCAAGAGGGGCTGAGGACGCGGGGAGCTCTGATAGACGCCAGCGAGGTGGCCGGCCTGGGGGGTGTGGGGGCACCTGTGACCATCACCGCAGCCTGCGTCAGGGCACCCACGCTCAGAAGGCAGCGAAGGTCTTAGCTGGAAACCCACACACAAGGACACCCATGGCCAACACTCCACCCTGGATGCGGGTCTGGTGGCTGGAGGATCCAGGGAACCTGGGATGCCCAGGGCGGCAGCTGGTGCCTGGCCGGCAGAGAAGGAAGGCCGTTATGATTCCTCAACAGTGCCCCACTTGGGATGGGGTGGTGTGGGAGATGCTTCTGCTGACACCCCCGCGAAGCTGGATGGCCCGGGCTCCCCTCAGCGGGAGCCCAGCGGACCTGGAGGTGGAAGCAGGCTGTGCTGGTGCTGAGACCCTCACTACCATCGTGGGGAGGCCCTGGAGGCTGTGGTCTAGAAGCTGTCCCCCGGAGAGAGAGAGGGGCCTGCAGGGACACCCTCAGTGAGCTGCACCCCCAAACCAGCCCACTCCTTGTCCCACTCAAGGCTGTGGGCTGCCAGGGGAAGTGGCTTCTGTCCTGGGCTAAAATCAGGGGTGAGGTGGACAGCAGGCGTGCACTGAGCTGACCCAGGAGAGAGGCTCCAGTGGGCACTGGGCCTGCTGTGCAGGGTGGCCAGCGGGGCAGGAGCCAAGGGCCCACCCAAAGCCTGGCCAGATGGGGGGCACAGACCAGGTGGGTCAGGGGAGGCCATGTCCGCTGGTGTCGAGGCCGGGCAGCCCGTGAGTGGGTGCAGTTGCCCCGCACTCTCAACAGGGCTCCCGGGGCCACCTGCATGGCCACCATTTACTGACACCTTCTCTGTGCTGGGTCCACTGGCACACAACCTCCCCTTCGAGGTCACCCTCTCACCCTGTTTTAGCAACGCAGAGCTCTGCCTCCAAAAGCTGGGGTGGTGCAGCCCTGGGCCCTTGAGCTCCATCTCCAGACCGCTTGTCACCACTGGGCTTGACTTGGGGCCGTGAAGACCACGTAGCTCAAAGAGGCAGGTGGACAAGGACATGGGGCCAGCTGTACCGCCCTTCATCCCAGCTCGCTGAGGCCCAGCTTCTTGGGACAAGGGGACCAACAGGTGGGAGCCTGACCTGCCCTGTCCTGCTGGGGAGAGGGGCGTCCCCCTCGACCGCTGAAGGAGCATAAGACAGCCTCTTGGTGCTGTGAGGGGTGTCCAGGTGGGGATTGTTGGGGGGCAGCTAGCTGGGGGCAGGCAGCTGGCCTGGATGCTCCAGCTCCCACTTTTCTGTCAAGATGCTGTGTGATGAGCCTCAGTTCCGACCCCGAAGGGCCATGTTGAGTCACCGGCTCCCCCGTAAACAGTGCTTGGGGGGTCCTGGCACACAAGCTGTCCTAATGTCTCCTCTCTCACTCTGGTCCCTCCAGGAGGAGGGAGCTGCCCAGAGGCTGGCCTTGCCCGTGGCCCCAGTGACACCCTCAGGGGCGGGTGGGGACCCTGGGCTCCATCTGGTCCGTGTTCAGTGACCCAGACACAACATGTGGCCAGCCCGGACCCCGAGGAGGAGAAGGACGTGCCCCCACCCCCTACTCCCGGGGCACAAACGGCGTCACCATCTGAAGCACCAAACTTCGGTTCTGCCAGGTCCAAACTCGGTTCCTCTGCTCACAAACTTGGCTTCTGACTTTGCTAGCCTGTCTGTGCCGGCCTCCTTTGAAGTCTGGTGTCCCTGCCTGCAGTGGGCATCCCCCACTGGCTGACCTCATGGAGAGAGCGCTCTGGCCAGAACCCAGCTAGCAGGGCCGTGGCCAGGCCTCAGAACTGCCCGACATGAGGCAGCGTGAGGAGGCTGCCTACCAGCCCAGCTCTGATCCAGTGCTGGGAGGGCCCACGGGATGGCCAGGGGAGGAGGCCCCCACTATGCTCACCCTACCCCCTCGTGCCTTTTTGAGTCGTCGTGGCCTTGTGGGCATGGTGAAGGCAAGGGTCAGCGGCCAGCTTCCACTCACAGGACAGTCCCAGAGCCTCTGCCTGTGGGCATGCCATTCTGGACACTGGGCTGTTCAGTGCGGGCACTCATTCCCCCAGCTCCCTGCAGCTTCCGGATGGCCTGGGGGCATCGGGGCCAGAGCTGAACCAGCTGCAGGAGGCTGAGGGGACGCAGGGAGGGGAGGCTGGGCAGTGGCCACGGCAGTGGCAGACGCTCAAGGTGGCCTCCTGGAGGGCTGTCACGTCGGTCCCAGCAGGAGCCCTAAGGAAGCACCTTCCTGCCTCTGACCTTCCTGCCACGGCTGCCACAGGTAAGCCCCCAGTTGGGGACCACAGTTAAAGCCACACGCTCCAGCCAGGAAGCAGTGAGAGTATTTCTTCACTAAATAAACCCCACTCCCGGCTAGCAGGAGAGAAACCCCAGGACCTGCATGCCCTGGACACGGTGGGTGGCCATTTCTCAGCTTTTAGTACAGATGGCTGCAATCGAAGTTTTCGCTGGAACTTTTAACTAGCCAGTGAAGGGTCCGAGGCAGGGAGTACTGACTTCTGAATGTCTGATCCCATGCAGCGCAGCATGAGGTTCACATCAGCACCACCTGGGCTCATCCTCCTGGGCACTAGAGGCACTGGCTGCTCCCCTCCCCAACACCAGGACCCCACATGGGAAGGGGGCCTCGCCCTGGTAGGTCTGTGATCCTGAGGACTCTGCCTCCAGGCCACTGAGTGGTTTTCCCAACAGCCTCTGATCATCTACTTCACCCAACCCTGTGTACGTTTCACAGGAGCTTTCCTGCCCTAGAAATTCTGAGGGATCCATGAACTTGAACTTGGTTTCCAAGTTCAGGATCTGAGAAAACCCCAAAGAAGATTTCCCTGATAACCAACCACAGGGACCCACTTGGCTTGGATGCAAAGCCTCCACTCACTGCTCAGCTGTGACCTCCATCCCGAGCTTCCCATGGCCAAGGTCCAGGGCACTCAGCCCCCTGCCGCTGCAGCAGTGGTTCTAGGAGAAACCGAGGTGGGGTCTCCCCTTCTGTCCTCACTTTCCCACCCAGAAAGAGGGCTAAGGGAACCTGAGAGTGAGCTGAGAATGGCAGGCCTGGCTGAGGTGTGGCAAGAGAGGAAGAGCGGCAGGTCCCATGCCCAGCTCCCCTGACCCCCAGGCTCTCCTGGCCTGTGGCTACTTTTACTTCTGAGCTTGGTCAGATCTGATCATTCTAATTATAAAATGCTCTTGAGGAGTTTTCATTGGTCAATAAGAAGCAGAGAGAGCACGCGGCCAGGCAGACCCCCCGCCCAGGGGCAGCTGTCACTCACTCGCTGACAAACAGTGATCACAGACTTGCTGGGGGCCTGGGTGCTTCCTGCCATAGCCATTGGCAGGCCCTGGACCTCTGAGGGGCCAGCTCCCCTTACCACTGGTCCCCTGGGTCCTAGGGGTGTCTGCAGACCCAGCCCTCAGAGCTGGGAGAAGGCTACTCCTTAGATGCGCCCCCACAGAGGTACACAGGCTGTGCCTACAAGCTAAGTAATGGAAGCCAGGGGTCAGGCTGCTGGGGTTCCAACCCTTCTCTCCCTTTGCTGATGGGTGACCTCGAGCAGGGACCTGGCCACCCGAGCCTTATCAGTAAAGTGGGGAGACCCTGAGAGCCTACAGCATGTACTGGGGTGCCCTTGGTGGGGCCTGCCCACAGAGGGACCCTGCAGGGGCACTGTCGATCCACAAACCGGTCACCCCAAATCCACAGAGCTGTGTCCAGCTCAGAAAAAAGTCCCAGGAGATGAGAAATGACATGGATCGCATTGTGCCCCTTCCACAGCCCCACACTTCCGAGATGGACCCCCAAACCCAGGGGCTCCTCTACAAGAACCTTGGGGTGGGAGGAGGCAGCTGCCCCGGGAGCACCCCTCAGCAGCAGGGACTCAGGGCTCCTCTCAGGGGCCCCCAAGCTGAGCTCTGTGACCTCCAGGAGCAGGACTCTCTGGCTGCTTGAGGGGACAGAAGGAGAAGAGGTGACCCCTACCTCGGGCCACGAACCAGGCACTGACACCCCAAGTCCAGCCACAGGAAGCCCTGACCCCGAGCTCGATACATGGTGAGGTTTGCTAAAGACCCTCCCTGAGTGTGGTGCACCCGATTCCCCTAAATAACCCACGTTTCATCTCCACAATGTACATTGTTAGGACTCTTCCTTCAGTTTCAAATACGTATAATTGCTCCTGGTGCCAGTAAAAGGTATTAATTCCACTTATGCATTCCATAAACTTTTAGGATAACGCAATTGATACCGCGATCATGTTGGGACACCTCCACTATTATTTTCCTGCTTGCAAACCTCCGAGGGGCTGGAAAGTTTTCTTCCAAATCCATTAGTGTTGACTCAGCCCCGTTCTACCCAGGAATCCCATGAAGTGCCTTTGTGTTTCCTGGCCCCCCACCATGTGCTTCTAGGAGGGGCATCACTTGGCCTTCGTGGGCCAGCTAGCCCCCAAGACAGACAGATGGACACATTTCCCACTGAGTCTGAGGGCAGCTGGGGGTCACTGAGGGGCTCTGTCCAGGCTGGCAGGCTGTCCATAGGTCCCCCAGGGGCCAGCTGTTCCCTCACACTCCCACGTACCCACACCATCTCGCCTCACGGCAGCCTGCCCTGTGGGCCATCAGCAGTGCCACCCAGTCTGCCCAAGGCGACCGTAGATGCCCAGCTGGGCCAGGGCTCTGACCACAGCAAGTCGCCCTTCTGCCCTCGAATCCCCTCCCCAAACCTCCAGAACACCAAGGAGAGCCCTTCCCTGGCACCCAGGCTCAGTCTGGGAGCAGGGGGAGGCTGGGCTGGGCTGGATAGCATCCAGCTGCCCTCACAGGGGCTGCTGCTGCTCTCTGCTCCCTGGAACTCTTGTCACCAGCTGTCCCCACACTGACAATGGAGGGGGCCTCCCGGGGTGGGAGTGGCCATCTGGAGGTCAACAGAGGGCGACCCGCCATGTCCTGGGGAGGGTGTGGAACAGGACCCGGGAACCGGGCACCTCCATCCCCAGCCTGGCTCTACCCACCCACCAGCCCAAAGAGCATCAGTGCCCAAGGGCGCCAGCCTCACTCACACCCGTGAGCTCTCATGGTGCCTGTCTCTCTCCAAAGCGCAGAAGGGTCCCCAAAATGGACAAGCCGGGATGCTCACAGGCAGCGCACACTGCCGGGGAAGGTTACAGAACGTCCTGTGATAGTGCCCTGACCGGCCACACGCCCACCTGGCCTTGGCCCTGCCCCTTGTTCAGTCTCAGGAAGAGCCCAGGCCCCTCCTCTGGCTGCTCAGCTACCTGCCACCCACTGCTCTGGTTCCTGGAGGAGGGGAGGGGCTGTCAGAACCCTGGGCAGCAACCAGGAGGCGCCAGCACACGTGTGTGTAGGAACATGTATGCGTGCCTGCACATGTGCTCCCATGTGCGCACAGTATCTGCATGCATGCACGTGCACACATGTGCTGTGGTGTGCGTGTGTGTGCTATGTGTGCGTGTCTGCACATGTGTGCGTGTCTGCACATGAGTTCGTGTTTGTGCATGCATATGAGTGTTGCATGCATGCATATGTGCACACATCCTATGAGCTGAGGGCTCCAGGCCCTTCGGAGCCCTCAGTGTGGGTATGAGACCTGAAGTCTAAGGCACACAGGTCAGAGCAGATCCATCCAGGGCTGTGGGACTTGCAGCGGGCATTGGCCAAACAGAAGCCAAAGACCCCATTAACAGCTGCAGCCGCGTGGGGGCTGGTGAGGGTGTTTTTCCTGAGCAGGGAGAGGAGTGAAGGCAGCAGTCAATCTGGAATTGCACTTGAGAAAAATATGAATTATCTATCAGTTACCAGCAGGCTGGCGCAGGGGGCAGCGGGCGGCACAGCGGAGGCCAGGATGGCAAGCCCGAGCGGCAAGTCTGAGCAGTGCCTGCACAGCCAGGGCCCCGGAGCCGTGAGCAGGGAGGATGCCCGGTGGTCTCCGTCCTCACCGGGAGCTGGTCGCCCATCTGCCCCCTCCCTGGGCAAGGAGGAGAGCCTGTGGGGACAGGGTCCGCTCCCAGAACCAAGGTGCCAAAAATCTCATTATCAATGTTTGTCCCATCTCTACTCTGGCATGAAGAAGGGCCGGAGAGGGGGATTTGTGAGCACCATCTTCCTCCACTCAGCTCCGTGAGCCATGGTGGAGGGTGGGAGGCTGTGGGGAGGAAGGGAGGGAGGGAGGTATCCACTGCTTGGGCACCGGGGGGGAGGGGGTGAGAAGGGCTAGAAGTTGGAGGCAGAGCCGCTGGGACAAGCGAGGCTTCCTCTGCCCCCTGGACTCATGCGACCACTTAGGGCCAGCACAACTATGATCAAGTCATGAGCCCCTCCAACCCTAAGGTCACATACCTGGCAGGGGATGGTAGAGGCAACCAGGCACCAAGGGGCAGCTCCCATCCCTCCCGGAGGACCAGCTCAGACTATGAGGCAGGCACTCCAAGCCCCCAAGATGCGACAGAGATTCCACCAGCATCCTCAAACAGTGGAAAGGAAGGGAGCCAGGACCCCCACAAGCTGCCACCAGGATTCCTAAGAACCAGCAACTTGCGCCCTGATGACAGAATGCCAGTGAAGAAGGGACCGGGATCCTTCTGCTTAGAAGAGAGAGAAAGGGCTTAAGAAGCAAGTGGGGACCTGGAATAAGAGTGGTAGTGAGCCTCCTGTTTCTTGAGGTGTGCAAGTGCAGTGATGTCTCGAGGGCCAGACCTCACAGCAGGGGTGTGGGGAGCAGGACCCCACAGGCCATAAAGAATCCCTAGCAGATGCAGCTTTGGGTAAACAACTTTGTCCAGGAGGACCAGGCTCCATGGCACCCCCATCATCTAAGGAAATAATAAAGACATGCCGGCACTAAGCCCCATGCAGCACAGGCACCATCCCATTTAAGCCTTGTCATCTTCACCAATAGAGCAAAGGAATGAACGTTTGCAGAGGAGGCCATCCGGGCACCAACGGGACCAGGGGCTCCCTTGGCCACTGCAAGTCCTGGAGTCAGTCTGAGCCTTGACTCAGCAATGGGTCAGCATCTGGGGGAGCCTACTGCTCAAGCAAGAACTCAGAAATAGCTGTAGGGGGCCCTCAGGCTGCCTTTTGCTCCACCCCATCTCTGGTTCCCCAGAGTGTGGGAGAACCACAGTCTGGGCAGTGGGCACTGGGGACAGTGGGAACCAGTTCTTAAAGTGGCAGAACCTTAGTGTCACCTTCTCAGCACTCACATGGGGGCCGGAACCACCCCCCCGGCACAGTCCAGCCTCCTCTGCTCCAGGGTCCTTTGCCAGGAGCTGTGAGTGAGCACAGAGCTGCTGTTCCTGGAGAAGGTGATGTGGCCCCATCGCCAGGACCTGCCAGGGTTCCACAGGGCATGAACCAGAGCCAGGCTCACTTTGCCTTCCTGGGGGCAGGCAGGAGACGTGGCAGGTGCCCTTTCCTGCCCCATGCCCTGTGTACCCAATGCTCAGAGGTGAGCTGTTAGTGTATCCAGGGGTCTCGGAGTCTCTGTAGCCTTTACACTGCCCCCGCGGGGACATCAGGCAGCCTGCTTCTCACTCAGCCACAGTAGGGACAGTGCAATTCCCATGCCAGCGCCCCCTGCCCCCGCCGGCATCTGCATAACTCTGAGAAGGCGGTCTAGACTATCCTGCATGTGTGCTAATTCGCTTCAGTCGAGTTTGACTCTTTGCCACCCTGTGGACTGTAGCCCACGAGGCTTCTCTGTCCATGGGATTTTCCAGGCAAGAATACTAGAGTGGGTTGCCACGCCCTCCTCCAGGGGATCTTGTCAACCCAGGGATGGAACTTACATCTCGGGTTTCCTATACTGACAGGTGGGTTCTTTACCACTACCGCCATCTGGGAAGCCCAGTCCTGGACTATAAATGGGTCAGTAACAGATTCTACCTTCTGGATTGTAGGCAGTTTTAAGGGTTAACATAAACTCCAAGAGCTTAGGGCAATAGCAATTCACAATAGCAATTCTGGGGAGCGGCAACCGTGGGTGTGTGAGATGTTCTCAAAGTTGGCAAAATCTCGATGGTGGGGGGTAGGAACATGCAGATGTTCCCAAGGGCACGGCGGCAGGGCCTGGGGTCCACAGCCTTGGGGCTCCATCTCGACCTCCTGTCTCACACTCATGCTTGGAGATGACAACCAAGAGACAGAGTGGGCAACGCCTAAACACGCCTACGACAGAGGCTTCACGCCAGCCCTGCACTGCCTGGAGGAGGTGGCCTCTGTGGACCCAGGGACCGAGCTCGATGGCTTCAGCTGTCCGAAGCCAGGGAGCCTCCTGTCCACCCAGGACAGAATTCAAATCAGAGCCCCCACCCAAGCACAGGGATGCTGGCCAGACAGTCTTGATGAGAGCAGTCTGCCTCTGTCCTCACCGGGGACGAGGGACATGTCCATCCCCTCTGGAGCGTTGTGGGCGGCTCTGTGGGAGGCTGGCCCACTCTGGCCATGCGTCCGAGGGCTGGGCACGCCCAGACTGCCCAGCCCTGAGACCCGCCTCCTGCCTGATGCTCCTCCTGGCCAGCTGGGAACTCTGAGTGGACACGGGTGTATGTGGTCACCCCCTCCCCGCCCTGGGTGCCACTCACCGTCCAGGTGGCTGACTTGGCTGTGCTCGACTGCTGGAAGGTCACCTCGAAGTGGTGGGGGCCAGGGTAGTCGGTGTTGGAGGGGATGACGGGCGCGGGTGACATGGTGTCGAAGGTGGAGCTGGGCTGTGCGTAGGGCGAGTGGGTGGGCACGCTGGCGGCGTGCTCCGGGGTGTAGGGGCTGGCCGAGGCCGCGCGGCTGCTCATCTGGTCCATGGTGCTGCTCAGCAAATTGAACTGGGACTGGCGGGAAGGGGAGGAGGGAGGGGGAGACACACAGTCAGGCTGGAGAGTGGAAGCCATCCGGTCCCGGGAGGTGTCCTGTTACAGGAGCCTTAAAGGGCCAGCGGCTCAATCATCCCAAATATTTCCTCAGTACCCCCCCATCCCCGACAGGTCACTACTTGTGTTGGGATAAACTGACATATTCACCTCGCCCTCCTCTCTCCATCAGCCTCCGGGTGCCAGGGCTCCTGGGGCTCTGCTGAGCGCACCTGGAGGGACCTGCCTGTGGGGGCGGCTCCCAGCGCTGATGCCCTGGCTGCACTCTCTGGGGGCAGAACCTGGCTCAGCATCCTCATTTCTTGCCACCCCAACCCCTGCCCCCTTCAGTTCAAAGTGGGGAGACCTTGCCCCAGGGAACCAGGCAGAAAGAGGGTGCCCCAGGGTGCAGGGGGCACACCCCAGGCTCCGTCCAATGCAGGGGCTGCCCAACAGGTTCTGGGGATCCAGCCCTGCAGGGTTGGGGGCTGGATGGTAGCTGAGCCAAGAGTCACTTTCGAAGGGCCCCTATAGGCTGCCTCCATCCACCAGCATCTGAATGCCCCCTGCAGTTCCCCCTGCTAGCATCTTCCACACCCTCCGACAGAAGGAACAGGAACTCAGCTCACTGTGTGGGAGTGTCCC
Source organism: Cephalophus harveyi (assembly GCA_006410635.1). Lineage (NCBI taxonomy): Eukaryota > Metazoa > Chordata > Mammalia > Artiodactyla > Bovidae > Cephalophus > Cephalophus harveyi. The sequence goes on along the minus strand of SJYT01004551.1, from coordinate 152,986 downwards.
CTGGGTCACCCTCTGTGGGATCCTGACCATCAGTCCCTGCTAGGAGCTTAAGGGAGACCCCAGCAAAGGAAGGGGGTGCCAACCCATGCCTCAGTGCCTTGAGGGCAAGGCAGGGCAGAACCCCGCAGGAGGGCTGGCACGGAAGACCGCCCCTCCCGATTGGGGAGGCTTCAAGCAGGGGGTGGTTCAGAGGGTGACACAGTAGCAGGGAGCAGACCAGCTCTAACCGCAAATGCTCAGCTGCTCCCTCTCTGTGCCAGCTGCTCCGCGGAGCTGTTCCTCCTCACCACCTGGGGTGGGCGTTGCCGCCCCCACTTGCAGATGAGGAGACTGAGGCTGGAGAGCTGGTGATAACCTGAGGACTGTGAACTGGGGGACTTGCGTCTGGCGGGCGGAGAGCCTGGAGTCCCCCTAGTGTGGTGAGGGTTAGGGGCAGGGGGGAGGACCAGAGGTGGTGGGGAGGACAGGACAGTGGGAGGAGGGAGGCAGGACCAGACAGTGGGAGAGGGGCCCTCCTGCTCTGTCCTCTTCTCCACAGTGAAAAGTGAAAGAGCAAGTTCTTCCCGTGGATGGTCAGGAGAAGCTCCGCCCTGAGGCTACCCATGCTCAGCACCCCTCTGCACACCAGGAGGCTGGAGCTCCATGACCCAGAGACCCTCCCGCTCAGTACTCCTCCCCAGGCACGCATTCCCCTGGGCCCCTCCCAGCCTGGAGAGGTGAGTCCTCCCCTGAGGTCTGCCCAGCCTGGAGGAAGCTCGGCTCCGGTGATGATGGAGCCAGGAGGTGACCGGTGACGGACAGCAGGTGGCTGGTTCTTAGCAAAGCCACTGCTCCCTGCTCCTCCCGCCCACTGTGCCTCCCCAAGGTGGGTGCCCCGGCCCCGATGGCCGACTGCCACCCAGTGCAGATCGTCTGGCAGTGGGGCAGAGCCCCCAGGGCCACCTGTGCCCTCCCCATCAGGGACAGCCAGACTGGGTGAGGCCATCAGGGCACAGGCGTGACGCCCTGGCCCAAGCTGCCATTGGACAGATCCCTTAAGCGGATCCCTTTTCCATTGAACCTCCAGAGCATTCCCTACTCCCTGTAAACCGGAGGCGCCACCGCCAGTGGGACAGAGAGCCCTGCAGGACAGACCCCACTTCACTGTTCCGTTGAGCCTCCTGCCCCGGTCAGTGCTTCACCACCCCCGCCACAGCCTTCCCAACCTCTGTGCCTCACCTGCAAGACCAAGGGGGCCCAGTGCCCGCTGCCCACCTTGCAGGCGGATGAACAAAACTGCAGAGTCCACGTGATGGAATATTATTCCTCCACCGTCAGAAAGAAATGAGCTACTGATGCCACAACCCAGAGGAGAAACACACCACGCAAAGGTGCAGACACGAAAGCTCATACGTCTTATCTCTCTATTGACATGACAGTCCAGGGGCGGCAGACCCAGGGGAGAGACACAGGCAGGGGGCGGCCAGGGCTGGGGGGCTGCAGGGTGACGGCTTAGGTGCAAGTTCCCTTCTGAGACTATGAAAATGTTCTAAAATGGACTGTGGTGATGGGTCCACGTATCTGTGCATTTTTTAACTGAAGTATAGTTGATCTCTGATGTGTTAATTTCTGCTGTACAATAAAGTGACTCCGTTATACACATCTATACACCTTTTTCGTATTTTTTTCCATTCTGGTTTATCACAGGATGTTGAGTAAGGTTCCCTGTGCCATAGAGCAGGGCCTTGTTGTTTATTCATTCTATACATAATAGCTTGCATCTGCTAACCCCAAACTCTCGATCCTTGCATCCTTCACCCTCCACCCCCTTGGCAACTCTAAGTCTGTCCTCTATGTCTATGAGTCTGTTTTGTGAATATATTTAAAAAACAGTGAACGGCATACTTCAAACTGCATACTGCAAACACTGAACTGAACACAGCTGAGCTGTGTGGTAAGTAAATTGTAACTCAGTAAAGCTAGTGAAAACAAAACAACAAGGGACCCTGTGGATCCTCACCTCTTCTGAGCCCAGGTTGTTCTGGGGATGGGGGGATTGACAGCCACCCGCTCCCAAGGGCCCACCTGGGGGTCCCAAGTGCCCTTACACCCCCTTGCTCCAGGAGAGCTCTGCTCTGTGCCCCCCTGGTTTATGCCTCCCCACTGGACTTCAGACCCCACAAGGACAGACCTTGCCTCACATCAGTGTACCCCCATGGACACAGGAAATGCAGCCGGTGTGAGCTGAGCTGTGCTGTGAGCACAGAGAACCGACTCCAAGGACTTAGTGCCAATGAAACGAATAAAATAAAATATCTCGTTCACAGTTTTATATCGATGGCATGCTGAAATGAGCATAGTCTGGGATAAGTAAAATAAATTCTTGAATTATTTCCATTGTTTCTTTTCGCCATCTTTAATGTGGTTACTGGAAAATGCAACATTATATATGTGGTTTGCATTCCGTTTCTCCTGGACATTAGGCACAGGATCCTCAATCAGTAGCTGATGAGGGACTCACAGCTGGAATTATTGTTATTACTATTAATTATGAGGGACTTGTAGCTGGAATTATTGTTATTACTATTATTACTATTAATTATCAGCACGCCCTTTAGGGGTGTAGTGCATTTCTCATTATGCTGTGGTTACTCAAGAGGGTTCCTCCCCTCAAGAAAGAGGGTTGCTGGACAAGAGAGTGAGCAGGCACAGGGAGGGAGGGGTAGGTGGATGAATGGATGGAAGAATGGAGGGACAGTGGTGAAGGGAGGAAGGGGTGGGTGGATGGATGGATGGGTAGAGGGAGGGAAGAAAGGAGGGAGGGATAGATGGATGGAGGGACGGATGGATGTGTGGATGGATGGACAGAGGAAGGGAAGAATGGGAGGAGGAGCAGAGGGATGGATGGATGGATAGTTGGAGGAAGGAAGGATGGATGGAGGGGTGGGGGGCAGCAGGATGCCCCTCCCACCATCTGGATGCCCAGGAATGAGCATGGGATGTGAGCCTGCTCCCCCATCACGGGAGGCGGAGAGCCCTGTGGGTCCTGGGGGGAGGAGTCCCACCTGCCCTCACTGTTTTTCTTTTCCAGGCAGTAAGCAGGGCCCCTCTGGAGGGTCTTCCCTGTCCCTCCACTGAAGGCTGCAGGGAGCCTTCCTCATCCTGGCCGCAGAAGCGTCCTGTGTCCTGAGCAAGGTGGCCCAAGCCAGGGGTCTCAGCTCTGTCCTCCCTGCTCCATCCCCAACAGGAAGGTGGCCCAGGCCAGCGGGGCAACAGCCCTTGCCTCCTAGTCCAGGAGAGGCGGGAGGCCGCCCCACGACACCGTGTTCAGATTTTAACTTGTCCACATTCTTTTCAGATCTGAGGCGGGTGCCAGGGAATTAGTCATTGAACCAAAAGGAGCCGGGCCGATAGGATCTACACGCCCAGCAGCCCCAAAGCAGGGAGGGGGATGACTTCCAGCAGGCTGGCCCCTGTGCAGGAGACCTTAGTGAGATGTGGGACCGCCGAGTCCAGAGAGGGTCCTGCCCCCTCTGCAGGTCCTCTTCCTGCTCCAACCTACGTTCAGGGGCTTCCTGTGGTCTGGGGTCTTGGGAAGCCCCCTCGCCTGCCCGGGAGCCGGAGGGAAGTGGCCCTGTGCTGGGTCCGGCTCATGGGGGCAGATGCTGTCCCTGGGGACATTGGGGCTGCCCCTTCCTCCCTCGTGCCTCCCCAGGGACATCTTGCCCACACCCTGGAGCCGGCTGTTCCTGCCACTTTTCCCCGCGGCTTTGAGCACAGCTGGGAACCCGCAGATTAGAAGCGAGGCACCTCTGCCCTGAAGGGCCCTTTCTTTCCTGCCCAAAGGAAACTTCGCATTTCCTTCCTCCTGATGGGAGCCTTGCTGGGGACCCCTGCCCCCCAGACCCAGCTGCTAAACAGGAGCCTGGACCCCGGGGTGGGGGGTGGGTAGGGGAGGAGGGACGGTAGGCCAGCGTGGTGCCTGAGGTCCAGGGTGGTGCACCCACCGGAGCCTGTGGGGGTTGGGGGGTTCTCCAGAACCAGAGGCACACCCCCCCCCCCCCCCCCCCCCCCCCCCCCCCCCGCACC
>SJYT01004551.1:69126-144592 GCA_006410635.1 Cephalophus harveyi | reverse complement strand
TCCCTCTGAACCTTGCTGGGTCCCAGCAGACTCACTCCTGCTGCCTCCGCCTGCCTGTCTGCTGCACCCAAGTCCCCCAAAGCCTGCAGCTCCCACCCTGCATCTAGCACTGCACCAGGGTCTGCAGACAGTCTTCACAGCTCCAGGGAACAGGCTCTAGGCTGTCCTCGTCTGCACACCGGCATTCCAGCTGTGCAAGGCTTCCCCACTGGCTGGCTGTTCTCCCCCAGAGAACACTTCAACCTTTCACCCCAGGGAAGCCCTGAGCCCTCCAGCTCACAGCAGGGGCTCTCTGTCCCCTTTTGCTTCTTCCTTACTCCCTCCAGGCCCTGCTCTACGCCCACCTCCCCAGAAAGCCTTCTCCAGCAGCCTGGCCTGGCTGGTCCCTCCAGGCAAAGGGCCACAGTTGAGCCCAAAAGGCATGGCCCACAGACCCATCCTTTCCTTTCCAGATGGGGCAACCTCTTGTCATGGGAGCCACATCATTCTACTGCACCTGTCTGTGTGGTCTGTTGGGGTAAATTTAGTAAGTCCCCTACATACGTACAAGTTCCGTTCTGAGAGCTCATTCGTTAAGTTCAATTTGCTCATAAGTCCAGAAAAGTTAGCTTAAGTACCCAGCTAACACAACCAGCTATATACTGCTGCTGCTGCTGCTAAGTCACTTCAGTCATGTCCAACTCTGTGCGACCCCATAGTCGGCAGCCCACCAGGCTCCCTCACCCCTGGGATTCTCTAGGCAAGAATACTAGAATGGGTTGCCATTTCCTTCTCCAATGCATGAAAGTGAAAAGTCAAAGTGAAGTCGCTCAGTCGTGTCCAACTCTTCGCAACCCCATGGACTGCAGCCTACCAGGCTCCTCCATCCATGGGATTTTCCAGGCAAGAGTACTGGAGTGGGGTGCCATTGCCTTCTCCAAGCTATATACTACTATACTGTAATATGTTTAAACTACTTTTCACACAAATAATACATAAAAAAACAACCACAAAAATTAAAGAAAACATTTTAATCTCACAGTACCTTGGAAAATACAGTACAACAGCTGGCACACAGGGACTGGCATCGAGTTAACAGGCAAGAGTCATTGACTGGAGGAGGGAGAGGAGGTGGGAGATGGTAGAGCAGCAGGGTCGTCAGCAATACAGACAGAGGGCAAGCTGCAATGTCACTCACGCCCGACGTGGACGGCACGGGTTCTGGTTCCTTCCTGGATTCAGTTCTATCTACCCTCCTGAAAAAATGACCCAGGGATGACTGGGGAGCAGCCCTTTTTCTCTCCTCTCAGATGACACGGCAGTACTGGATTGCACTCTGAACGGCTGCTGTAACCTTTGTGCACCGTTCTACATTCCAGTCTTGTGCCTCAGAAAGCAACAGTGTCTCCTCAAACAAAGAAAACCCCCGGGGACTTCCCTGGTGGTCCAGCAGTTGAGAATTCCCCTGCCAGTACAGATCCGCCTGCCTGCCATCGCAGAGGACCGATCCCGGTCGGTCCCAGAAATAAGACCCCATGTGTCCTGGGGCAACTAAGCCTAAGGGCCACCAACCGCTGAGCCGGCGCTCTGGGGCCTGCGAGCCGCAAGAAGAGAAGCCACCGCAAGAAGCCCTCGCACCGCAACTAGAGAGTAGCCTCCACTCGCCACAACCAGAGAAACCCCACACGCAGCAACCAAGACCCATGGCAGCCAAAAATAAATAAAATAATTGAAAAAGAAAATCCACTTGCCATTTCCTGCGTTATGAGTCTTCTTAGCAGTACCAGCTACATCACTACTGCTTTTGCCCTTGCTTCTGGACCTCCTGGGCTTGAAATGAAGCCACTGCACCACCATACTTGATACAGTAAAGACACGAAAGCTCAACCACTTGGAGAGGATTTACACACGTGACAGTGGACGCCAGACACGTGAATAACTTATGTGACTGCATCTTTGAAAGTTCGCAACTCAAAGGTTCGCATGTAGGGGACTTACAGTAGCATTATCTGTGTCTTCCTCATGGGACCACAGCGTGCATCTAGATCGGATGGGGGCTGGGTGCAAGGTGCTGGGCCCCCTGCCCTGTGGCCCCTCCCTATTTCCCTTGGGCTCAGATGTCACCTCCTACAGTGAGAAGCCCAGCCTGTCATTCCCATCCCAGGTACCTCCTAACCCAGGCCTCCACCCTGGTGACCCCCTTCATCTTGCTCCCCGCACTGGAGGAGGGTTAGAGTCATCCCAGGTTTGAGAACCTGGGGTCAGATCTCAGAGGCTCTGCGTGGGGAGGGTCAGCCAGGTGCCCCCTCCTCTGGCATGCTCCGTCTGCTCTGACCTCTATCCCCTGCTCCCCAGGGGAGGATACCAAAACCAGACTTTCAAAATCTAGAGCATGAAACTTCCAACTCCGCGATCTTCCCCGGCAGGCATGTCTGGGCTTGGGCACAACCTCGCCCAGAGGAAAGTGACTGACGGGCCGTCTGGGCTTCATTTGGAGATAACCCGTCCCACTCAGAGCGGGACCTCCAGCCCGCTGCTATTTCCCACAGCGTCTCCCGGAGTCTGTGATTAAACGGATGGAAATGCCAACAAGATTCGACTTGTGCTTGGGGGGAAAGGCTCCCGCTCCTCCAGAAAATATGCACACACACTCTCCTCTCTCGGGGCCTTGCCCAATCTTCGCCAGGGCCGTGTGGAACTTTCCACACCTCGCACCAGGGGAACGTGCCCCCAGAAGCTCCGGCTGCGCTGCCGCTGAGGGAGACGTGTGTCTGCAGGACCCGCGGCCGGAGCCTCCGCCTGCAGATGGCGCTGCTGAGACAGTGAGGGCCCAGCCTGAACCCAAGCGCATCTGCAGGGTCCCGCGCGGGTCTGGGGTCTCGCGCTGCGCCCCTGCTGGGCTCTGAGGAGCTGCCCTGTGAACAGGCAGGAGACCCACCGATGCAGTCTTTTTTTAACCACTAGAAAAGGGGCCCAGTCCACGTCCCACACCTCCCAGGGTGCCTGGAAGAAAGAGATCCTGGAGGAAAGTGGGGAGCTTGGTGATCCCTCATAGGCACAGCCAGCGGGGGTACAGTGGGGTGTTGGCTCTCCTTTCCCCCCAGCACCCCTGGGGGGCGGTCAGCCCCTTCCCCACTGCCTGCAGCCCCAGAGCCGGACCCATGTATTGTCCGTTCATCCTTTTGTCTGTCTGTCCATCCTGAAGACGCTAAGCAGGAAGACACGAAGCGGCCGTCATCAGGGTGAGCACACTCCTCAGTGGAGACACTGTGACAAACGCAATGAAGGGGCAGGGAGGCGGTGGTGGGAGGGGAGCCACCTGGGGTGCAGGGGAATGCTGCCTGCTCTTAGCCAGGAAGTCCTGCAGGCTGACCCCAGCCCCGCCCTCCAGCTCTGAGGCCCCGTCCAGCTTCCCGGGGTGTGGGAGGCAGCTCAGCCCTTCAACCCTCATCTCCCAGGCACCCTCCCAGGCACTGGGAGACAGCAGTGGGCGGGCACCAAGACACGGCTGGCCCATACGCTGCAAGCTCCGGAGCTTAGCTCCAAGAGTGGAGAGTAGTAGAGGAAGGAGAGAACTGGCAAGTGAGGCTTCACTACTGGCTGAAGGCAAAGGAAGGCAAAAAACAAAAGCAGCCCAGTGGTGGCCCAGGATGCGGGGCGGGGGGGACCCAGGCCAGTGGGGTTCTGTAGGTAGGAGGTGGAAGATGCCACCGGCTACCCGGGTACTGGGTACCAGGACGTCTAGATTCAGACATTGGGGAGGGGGAGGGCCTTCAGGCCAGGGAGCTGCAGGGCCGAGGGCAGGACTCTGGTCAGAGGAGCAGAGCTCTCCCTACGGGGGCCTGTGGGGGACTGAGAGGGGGAGGGACGCTGCTCCATGATGTGCTGCGTGAAGCTGGCATAGTCAGGGTCAGGCTGACTGGTTCCTGATGAGGGCAGGTGCAGCAGAAATGGGCCCAGGAAGAGCTCCCAGGTGTTGCCGAGCGAAGGGAGGAAGGGTGGGTTTTCCACCAACTGAGATGGGACAGTCACTGTGGGGACGGTGGGGATGCCAAAAGCATGGGTGCTTTGGGGACAGACGTGGAATCGGGCAAAGGAGCAGGAGCCTGGGCTGGTGAGCCCAGCTGATGGGCTGTCCCCCAAATCAGGCTCTGACATCTCCTTCCAGAACGGTCAGTCCTCCCCCCAGCCCCAAGGCCTTGCAGCCTTGCAGCACGAGCTAGGAAGCCTAGCCCAGAGCCTGCCCCGCAGTCAGCTCTGTCCGCTCCCATCCACAGGAACGCCTCCTGCCGGGTCCCCTGAGACCCCTCCCTCTTCTGTCCTGGCCACCCCGCCCTCTCAGCAGCCTTCCCCACCCCCCTCCCTTCCCAGGCTGCCCCTTTTGTCTCGTGGCAGAGTCTCTCCCTCTACTCAGCTCCAGTTTGGGGAGGTTCAGGGGAGCGGCCCCGCCCACCCTGATGCCCCGGGCTCCCCAGGGGCATCTCTGCCCACACCCTCCAGCACTCGGGACACCTGCCCCAGGTGTCCAAGCGGCTCTTTCAGTCCGTGGCTCAGACTCTGCACTGTCCTCCCGTCCGCAAGGTTCAAGAAGCCAGGACATTTTTCTCAGTGCCTCTCCTGCCCTCATTCCGAAGGTCATCTTCAACCACCCGCCTCAGCTGGCTGCCTTCCACCACCTCCCCTTCTCCTCCTTGCTCCGTGTCTCAGGTCCCAGGCACCGGGGTGGCACTGCTCGGCCCTCAGCCCCACTGGACATCCCCTCCTGCTTCCTCCCGAGGCTTCAGGAACTCTGCTCCTGTTTCTCCTCTTGTTCACCTGTGCAGTCAACACAGCCAAAGCAGAACGCTTACTTTCACCCCAAATCTCACTTCTTCAGTTTCCCAGCTGCAGAAATGCCGACTCCCTTCACCCAGTCGCTTAGGTCCAAACCTCCAGCCCATCAGCAGGCCCTGTCCAGGAGCCCAGGGCTCTCAGCCCCTTGCCTGCTCCCTGCGGTCCAAGGCTCCTGCAGCGCTCTCCATCCGTCTCCCCTGCAGCGCTCTCCATCCGTCTCCCCTGCAGCGCTCTCCATCCCAGTCTCCCGCGGCTCCCCGCCTCGCCCTGCCCTCCTGTGGTCTGCTCTCAGAACTGCAGATCCGGCTGCTTCTGGACTCAGGAAGGATCCTGTCCTCCGGTGTGCCCCGTGTGCCCGGAGAGGCAGTAGGCTCTGAGCAAATATTTCTTAACTCCTTGACTGGCCTTTTCCTCCTGAGCCCTCCTGTCCAAGGCGGCCCTTCCTGTAGGAGCTGTCCTGTCTGTGGGGTGGGGGGTGGGGACGTCCCTGCTCCCGGATATATGGGAGATCCAGGCGCTGTGCCCTTCCATGCTGCCCAGCACACAGCACACACCTACAACACCCATCCTGGGCCTGGTCCCCAGGACAGTGGCCCAGTCACTCATGAGCCGGCCTTCCATAGCCTTGCAGGCCAGGTGGACCTGGGTCCGTCAATAGAGGAGGCACGGGGGAGCCAGAGGCATCCAACATGCCCGTCTCATGCCGTGAGGGTCTAAATTGATACACAGTGAAACGGGGCCCCTGGACACCCACCCAAAGGACTATGGGACCGTCCGGGTGGTAACGGAGCTCGTCCCATCTGAGGCGGCCCCAGCGGGCCCTCGGCTCCTTCCTGCTCTGTGAGCCACGAGTCCCTGCGGGAGGAAAGGCTGCTCTGACCAACACCAACCCCACCCCGGCACCAGCTGAAGGACCCCAGTAAATGGGCCATCACAGGGGCTGTCCAGCCCTGCCTGACCTGTGGGCGGTAGGAGGGAGCAGGGAGTCAGACACGCGCCCTCCTGGGTCACCCACTGGCACAGGGCTGCAGGCAGCTGCATCGGAACCAGAGCTCAGAAAGGCGGGTCCCCCAGGAGACCAAGTGGGGGCCCCGACAGCTCCATGCTTCCTTCCTGGCCCAGTGGGCTCCTGATAACCACAGGGTGACCACATGACCTCCAGTTCAACCCCGAGTGTTCACACCACTTCCCCTCTGCATACAGTGAGCAGATCGGAGGTAACCCCCAGGACGGAAGCGGAGGCACTTTTACAAATCAGAACTACCCAGCCCAGCTCCCTGGCCCCACAAGGGGCTCCAGAGGCCCCCACCTGCCACCAGAGCTGCTCTGGGCACCTGTTGACCTAACGAACGAACAGATGGGCCACGGCTACCCTCGGTCTGCAAGGAGGCCAGGCGATGACAGGGTGGCGTTGCTGGTTCCCAGGGCAGGGCGGCAGCAGCAGGGAGGATGCCAGGGGGTCCCTCCCCACCACCTACAGCTCCTGCAGGGAGGCAGCGCTCCATGTCCCAGAACCGGGGTCTGTGCCCCCCATCACCATGCCTCCGCCTCCTCAAAAGGCAATGAGCTGCAGCCTCAGCCGACTTACATGGTGATACCCACTTCATGCAAGAAGACAGGTTGTACCAGAGTCCTCTGTGTCCGAGGGGCTCCCCAACCGGCCAGGCGGGGACACTGGGTTCCAGGGCCCAGGACTCCAGGCTCTGCCTTAAGTTCTGTGTGTGACAACAGACCCTGGGCAGCAGAAGACAGCCCCTCGTGGCTCACTCACCATCTGCATGGACAGTCTGGGGTGTGGGGCTGCTCCCCAGGAACCCACTGTCTGAGCCCAGTGACAGGGGCTGGTGGGTGAAGTGAGCAGAGATGGGACTCTAGCTGTGGCCACATGGAGTTTTGCCCTTTCTCAGGGCCAGGTTTCAGATAAAAAGTTCCCACCAAAGGTGTGGAGACACCAGGGAGCTTCCAGATGTGGGAGCATGGTGTCAGCACCTGGTCAGGCTGTAGAGAGAGGTCACACACCCTTCACCCCTCCTGGGCCACACCCACGACATTACTTTTGCCATGGTCTCCTGGGGACACCTAACTGCAGGCACAAACACATATACCTGTCCCAACAGCGAATACACCCACTGTTACCCACATGCCCAGACACACGCACACAAACACTTGCGCACACACACATGACTGAGAACCTGCAGGTCTCTGTGGCTCTGCACACGGCGCTTGTCCTCCACTCACAGAGCTTGGGGACACCTGGACTCTGTCCAGCTGTGCACCTTCCCCGCCCACTGCTGGGTCTCCCACAGGGCACACAGTACCCACGGGCCCCACTGCATCCGCCTCCCCAGCAGGAGAAAGGCCTGAGGTAGCCGCTGCACTCCACCTCCACCTGCTCAATTAGCAGCCTGGTACCTGCTGGCCCCGGGGACCTGGCATGTCTGGAAATGAGCCCTAGTCCCCGGGGCCAGGTACAAGCTGCAGATCCGTCCTTCTCTCTGCCAGCCAATGGCCCTAGTGAAGGGCGATAGGATGGCCTCAAGGCCAGCTCGCGGCCAGCCGCTGACCTGCAAACTCAGCTGGCAGGAAACACCCCGTCACCGCGGCCAGTAGAGCAGCGTCCCAGGTGAGGATGCTCTTGACCTGGGAGCAGGTGGTGGCAGCCTAACAGCCCAAGTCCCGGGAGCAAAGACGACCTCCAAGGTCCGCTGAGCTCCTGCAGGTGGAGGCAGGGCTGGGTGGGCGGCACGGCAGACCCCGAGTTCGGACAGTCCAAAGCTGGGGAGCATGGCAAACCCCACATCTCTTGGCTGGGCCACTAGCTGACCAGACACCCACCACCCTCCTCTTCCTGGCTACTGGTTCTGCCGCACTAGCGGGCACTTGTCCCCAGGGTATCTCCAGGATGGGCCGGCACTTCCCTCCTGCCTCTGCTCCCCCTGATGGCGGCACCCCATCTGGCAGCAAGTGCCCAACCCGGGGGACGAGGGGGGACAGGCAAGAGAATGCCCAATGACCCTTCCACCAGGCGAAAGCCCCACCAAGGCCCCCCGAGAAGGACAGACACAGGCACCCCAGTCGACCCAAAGGACCCAGGAGGTGCACCTACCGAGGCGAAGTGCTGCATGGGGTCACTGACAAACAGCATGGCGGGCGCGCGGGGCTCTGCACGCGCCGGGGAGCTGGCGTGCCGCGGGATGAGGCATGGGTGTGGGTGGCCGGGGGGCTGGGGGCAGGGGTGCAGCCGCCCGGCAGGGTGGACCAGGCGGAGAAGCTCGGCGGCTAGGAGACCAGAAGCGAGGGATGCTCTGGAGCATGTGGGCTGGCCAGGGGCACTTTGGCCCTCTCCATCTCCCCAGTGCTGTCAACTAGCTGCATCTAACAACAAAACGGGCGGCCCACCCCTTTATTCCTCATGACTATTCATCAAAGTCCAGGGCAGGCCTCAGCTTGCCCACTGCTGGGTCGGACCGCACCAAGGAGGCTGCGCAGGGAGGGGGCGGCACGCGGGGCCGCAGGCCAGCTCCACAGTGGGGCTGCCCTCGGCTCCTTCTGAGATGCTGCCCGCGGGAGGCCGTGGGGGCCACAGGCCTCCATTCCAGACCACTGCGGGGCCAGTCCCGGCCCCTGAGACCTCAAGAGGCAAAGCCGGACCACCCTGACGGGAAGAGATGGTGCCTTGGCCCCAGCGCCTGGGGCGCAGTGAGTCTTACTCTTGCTCAGGGAACACTGTGGTCCTCTGGGGCTGCCCCAAAGGGCTGAGCGGAGATGAGACGTACAGGGGGCGAGTGCGCTCCCCTGGGACCCCACGGGGAGCCTGGCAACAGAAAGAGCAGCAGGGTGTGGCCCAATGCAGCCCAGCCTGCACCACAGACACTGCCCAGGCTGCCGCTGGCCATGCCCCTGCGGCTGCCGAGGCCCCGGAATCAGAGGGACATGGTCCAGGAGGACCGCTGGAGCCCTGCCCACCACAGGATGGCACTGCCAGGGGCTCGGAGACGGGGACCTGCCTACCAGGGGGCTCTGTGGTGCTCACCGCCTCTCCCTTCTGAAGGAACCATGCATTCTAATGTAACCGTCTTTGGCACAAAGCTGCCCCTGGCATAGGGGCCAGGATCCTCCCTGGAAGGTCAGTTGAACCCAAACCATGTGAAAGGAGATGTGAAGCTTCCAAGTCCCCCAAACCCAGCTGCTTCCCCCCACAATGTGAGCTTAAAACCCCCCTCCTGGCCTGTTCTAGCTACATGCTGGGGAACTGGGAGTGGCAGGGTCTACACAGAGGGAGGCTCGGCCCAAGGAGCCCGTCAGCATGTCCAGCCCCCCAGGTCCTCTGCAGGAGGGGAAGGGGGAGCCCAGGCAGAGGACGTGTAGCCAGTGGCGCCCCTGAGGGGCTGGGCCGGGAGCCCCTGGCTCAGGCTCTTGTGGGCCTTGGTGGCTTTAGCCAGAAACACGGCTCAGCACGCTTGGCCTGAACCTCAGGACTCTGGGTGGCTGAGGCTGTTACTCCCAACACACAGGCACCCATCACTCATGAGACAATCAAGGAAAATCGAGGTTTTGAGGTGTAGACTGGTGTTCAGGAAGTGGGGCTGCAGCGGGGCCCAGGCTGTAAGTTCCGGCCAGGATGCCTGCAGACACGAAGGCCAGGGACTGGTTGCAGCTATCAGTCAGTGAGGTTCCTGTGGGTGCACCCAGGCTTGCCCCCAAGAGGATCAGGGGCTTGGCAGGTGGCTGGACGGAGGGACACAGAGACAGGTAGTAGGGGGAGGGGGCTGGGGTCGAGCCTCCACCCCCACAGGGTATTGTGAGACACTGGGAAAATTTTGATCAAAAGTGGCACTCTCCAGGTGGGCCTGACCTAATTAGGGAGCGGTTGTCCTGATGGCCTCAGGAGCCAAGGCTGGGAGGGACCACGGGGTGGGGGTTGGGGGGAGAGGGGCTGCAGGTGGTCTCTGGGAGCTGAGAACAGCAGCTCTGGGTCAACAGCCAACAAGAACTTAAACCTGAATTCTGCCAACAACCAGAGCCTGGAGGAGGTCCCAGCCCCAGACACAGTGGTGGTGCTGGCTGGTGCTTGGAGTGCAGCTGGTGGGGCCCTGAGCAGGGTGCCCAGTGGGGGGACATGCAGGACTCCCTGCCCACAGAGCCTGTGGGACAATGGACGTGTGTCGCTTTAAGCCCCTCTGTAGGTGGGGATTGGCAGCATAGCATGGATGACTAATACACCAGGGGAATGAGCAGGTGGCTGAAGACCTAGGGAGAGGAAGGCCAGGGCCCTGAAGGACCTTGGGCCACGAGGACGGCTGAAGGGCGGCTTCAGTCTCACTTGACCTTCAGGATACAAGGCAGGCCCTGGAGGAGCTGGCCACCGTGCGTCCTGGATCAAAGGCTGCCCGGAGCAAGGCAGGGTTGGGTCTGAAGGTCTCCTCTCGTGAGCCCTGGTGGCAGCCCTGAAGACAGAGGGGCCACACCCTACCCACACTGCGGGGACACCTGGGGCCTGAGAACCAGCACTGTCCCCGTGGCCGGAGCCCAGGCAGCGCTGGGAGTCCCAGGATGAATGAGCGTTTTCAGCTCTCAAAGTGCCGGGCTCCTCACCTGCCCCAGAGCATCACCTACTTCCTGTGCATGTATCCAAAGTCCTGGCCATCCGGGGATGTGACCGGGGGACCGGGGCCTCTGCCCCCAGGAACTCCTTCTAGCTTTGTCCTCAGCTGCCAGCTCTGGCCTCCCAGGTCACCCCCGGAACCCTCGGCACCTGCTCTTCTGAATTTAACTCACTGGGGGCTCTGCCCCACCAACCACTTCCGCACACTTACAGCAGCAGGATGGGGGGTATTTTCTTGCTTGGCGCACCTGTGCAGGAAAGGGTGAGTCACCAGAGGGGCACAGCTCAGGGTCCCGCTCCTCTCAGTCCCTCAGGACCACCCACAGGCAGGTGGCTCTGTCCCCCACGCCCTCCCACCCCAGGAGGTAGTGACCTGGCATCTGGCTGTGCACTCAGAGGGTCTTCCTACTGAAGTCTAAGGAAGGGCTGGTGGGGGCTCCCTGCCCCCGAGCTCCTGGCCCTTCCTCCAGACATTAGGCCCTCCCTCCGCCCACCCGACCCCTTCTGGGGGCCGGCTCAGTTCCCGCTCCTGACAGTTCCTGCTCCAGGGACTGTACACATCCCTCCTCCTCCCGGGCCCCCTCCCCAGGCCAGGAAGGCCTGTCCTGGGTGAGTGCTGGGGTCTCAAGCCCCCAAGAGTCTGCAGGTTTTAACCCTGATGTCTGTCCCTTGCATAGCTCGCTGGGCACCTGAGGAGGAGCGACGGGGCTCCGGGGTGGATCCGCCCTCAAATGTCACCCCCTCCATGGTCCACAACAGCTGTCACCAGAGAAAGGCACCAGAAGAGGCAGGAAGGGTTGCAGGCAGGGGGCAAGCGTGGGCAGCCAGCCCAGGAGGCTCCCAGATTCTGGGAGGATGGGTGGGGGAGATGGGGGAGGGGTGGTCAGGGCCAGCCTTAGCATCAGCTGAGCTCCCCTTCCGTGCATCTTCACAGCTGGTCAGAGCCCTGCCCCTGTTTTGTCCTGGGGGACATCGAGAATCAGAAGGCCAGGACCATCCAAAGCCCAGGCCCACACCCAGCACAGGGTGCATATGGCCGCTGCCTGCTCTGGGCCCTACGGGCATGCACCACGGGGGGCTTCATCCTGTTTGTGCTCCTCGAAGACTGGGGGTGGGCCTCCAGGACCAGGGGAGACCCTACAAGCTTCGCCTTGTCACAGCACCTGCCCAGGGCCCAGGGGCCACCTCGCTGCTCATGTCCTCTGTGCCACCCTCCTCTCAAGCCCATAGGAGGCCAGATGCTCCCCTCTCTCCTTTTGCAGGAGGTGGAGCCCTATGTCATGGGTGAGTCACCCAGGTTCTGCAAGGACTAGAATTGGAGGCCACTGCCCAGGGCAAGAGCCCCACCAAAGGGCCCCCAAGGTGGGCCTGGGGCACCAGTCCTTCCTAGGCACCACAGGCTCTGGGGCTGGGGGCAGCTGCTCCTGGGCCCTCCCTGGCCCCACTGTTCCAGGTTCCAGACAGAATGGCTTTCTCAAACTCAGGCTTCATCCTTGGTGTCGCCATCACATCTAACATCTGTCATACCCTCTTACAGGCTAGGCACCAGCAGGCATCCTCAAAACCCTGATGGTTTAGATCTACATTGACCCATTTTATAGATAAGTAAACTGAGACCCAAAGGGTCAAATAACTCCAAGCAAAGATGTGGGGGTGGGATGGGACCTCCGAGACCCCACACCTCTGCACATCTCGACCCCCTGGTGCCTGGACCCTTCCTGCAGTAACCTCAGGGTGTCCACCAGGAATCTGTGCTCTGGGGCTCCTCCAAGGCTAGGGGCCCGCTGCTTCCACCGGGGCCCTTCCCCTTTAACTGCCTGACTCAGCTTCCTCAGCTGCCCAGCGTGGCAGGAGGGTAGTCAGAGGCCCCACAGGGCTGGGGGAGCCTCTTCTGGGGCCCCAGGCAGCCTGTCACCCCAGCTCCACAAGTGAGGGCACCAAGGCTCAGAGACGTGGGGGAGTCGATCCTGGGACAGACTGGCTCCCCAGGTGAGGCCCTGCCCACTCTGCTTGTCAACACCGGCCACTGACGCAGGGGGTGGGGCACCCGTGGGTCCCTGTGGTCCGTCTCCTGATAGAGCCGGGGTGCTGCTCAGGAGCCTCTAGTCCAGCAGGAAGGAGTCAGCCTGTTCACCAGGGCAGCCAAGAGGGGTGGAGAGCCAGGGCCCCCAGCCACAGTAGGTACCACCCCTGGGACCCAGGGCCCCCAATGCCAGGACTGCCTAAGCCTCATCTTCTGAGGGATGAGCCCCACAACCCAGAGAAGGGGGTGGCCCCAGAGCCTGGGGATGGGGTGCTGGTGCCCACTCTCACAGAGGTCAGAAGCCAGAGGGAGTGCTTGGGGGCCCGTGTGTGTGTGTGTGTGTGTGTGCATGCATATGTGCATGTGCTCAAGTGCACAAGCCTTTACACGCAGCCTGAGTCACAACTGCAGGGTGGGCAGAGATGAAAGCTTTTGACTGTGCAGCCGCTGCTCTCTTGTGACCTGAGGCTTGGCCCGAGGAGCACCTGACCTGTCACCAGCCTGGGGTGGGGAGCTAACCTCACTGCCCTAGCCCCCGGCTTTCCCTGATGAGGGTGTGGACCTGCTGGTGGGTGGGGATGAAGCCATGGGGGTGGAGGAGGAACTCAGGACACCGCCCATCCCGGCATCAGCAGGTCCCCACCCTCAGCAGCAGTCTGTCCTAGGGGCTACGCTTTGGCCAGAGGGATCGGTTTCCAGGTTGGACTTTAACAGCGCCCAGTTCAGCTCTGCGGGGCTCCCTGCCGGCACCCTGGGCTCCGTGGGCCCCTCCGGGCCCCCAGAAAACTTGGGCATCGGCCCTTCCACAATGCAGCCTGGCAGTGGGCTCTGCAGTCAGCTGTCCAGCTGCATCTCTGAGCCCCATCTTTGCCTCTGAGCGATGTCAGGCTGCATGAGGGTGAGGCTGGGCTGCATGCCGGCCCCTAGATCAGTCTCTGCTCTCAGGATGGCCGGTGGGGGTCAGGATGAGGCACTCAAAGGGGGCCTGGCTTCCCTCACCCACCCCTGCCCCCAGCCAGGGCCAGCATGGTTCCAGGTATCCCCAGATCCCCTCTGGGAACCCACAGGACTTTTACTAAGAGGCCTGTTACTACCTGCCAGACTCAGTCCTCTTGCTGGCAGAGATGGGGGATCCCATCCTCATTACCCCATGGCTGTGAGGAAAGTCCTCTCCAGCCAGCCCAGACCTGCCAGCATCAGACATCCTCCCTGGGGAGAAGTGTCCCACCCCCACAGGACCCTAGAACTGGCCTCTCCCGATGCTGGGTCGTCAGGGTCTCCCAGGCCCGCTGACCCTCAAGGGCATGAGCTGGGCAGCTAGGAGGAGGGGCTCGTGGAATTCTGGAGATAGACCTCTTAGCAGGCCGTGTTCAGGGGTCCTCCCGCCCTGGAGCCCAGCGGCAGCTCCTGTTGCTCCACAAGGTGTGTAGAGGGTGGGTGTCTGCTTTTTGACTGTGATGTAAGCCCTAACACAGCTTTGGGTGGCTGAGGCACCCACTTCAAAGACATGAATCTCCAACAACAAACACCTCGCCAGCTACACGACTGGGTCAAGAGCCCGGCCACCCCACCCCTGACACTCCCCTCTCAGAAAGCCCTGGGGGACCAGACAATGGATCTTGGAGTGACCCCACATCTCCCTGCCGTGCTTTAATTCCACTGTTGGGTTTTAAATTCACCAGGAAAGGGACTTCCCTGGTGGTGCAGTGGTTAAGAAGCTGGCGTGCAACACAGGCAACATAGGTTCAATCCCTGGTCAGGGAACTAGAATTCCACATGCCGTGGGGCAACTAAGCCCGTGCACCCCAACTACTGAGCCTTCAGGCCACAGCTACTGAGCCTTCAGGCCACAGCTACTGAGCCTGTGCGCCACAGCTACTGAGCCCATGGGCCACAGCTACTGAGCCTTCAGGCCACAGCTACTGAGCCTTCAGGCCACAACTACTGAGCCTTCAGGCCACAACTACTGAGCCTGTGCGCCACAGCTACTGAGCCCATGGGCCACAACTACTGAGTCCATGGGCCACATCTGGGGAGTCCATGCACCTTCACAGAGATCCTGTGCGCCACAATTAAGACCTGATGCAGCCAAATAAAATAAAAGATCATTCCAATAAAATAATAATAAATTCACCAGTGAAGAGTGGAGGCCCAATCCCTATGCACCCCATCCTGGGCCCCGGTACAGGCAAAGCCACCAGTCTTCTCTTTTTCTGCTCCCCCCTACCCCTGCAAGGCAGACAGTAGGGTTCAGGTGAGCACCCCAGGCATTATAACCCAGAGCATCACTACTGACAGGCTGAGACCCACCCATTTTTGGAGGATGCAAATGTCCAGGAGGGGCGGACCTGGAAGTGAGAGGTCAAGACCCTTGGCCCCTGGGGAGGTGTTGGCCGATTGGGAAGGGTCTGAACAGACAAGATGGCACTACCTGGCCCAGCACAGGCCTATCCTTTCCCAGCATCTGCCTTGGTTTCCTCACCTGTAAAATGGGAATACAACAGCTGTGTCTGCCCCAACAGTCTCCTGGGTAGAGACAGGAGGCTGGGCTGGGCAGGCAGGTTCCTCCAGTCCAGCCTGAGGGGTTCCTCAGAGGCAAGGATGTCACAGGGGTCTCGCTGCCCCCTGAACCCCCAGCCCGTCCTGGTTGCCACTATCCGAGCAGGTACCTTCCCCTATCCCACTTGGGCCAGTGGGCCCTGGGCCAGCTCAGCATCAGAGACGGACAACAACAAGGAACACAGGGACCCTTCCTCCTCCCCTACCCTTTCACCCTGGTTCATTCCCCTGACTGGAGCCCCCCACCCCTACTATTCTCAAAGGGGTGTGTGCTGGGATAAGAGCTCCAACTCCTGGAGGGGTCTCTGGGGAGGGGGCAGGCTCTGCCTCCAGAGTTCCTGGCCCCACCTCTCTCATGCGCCCTGGCCCTCGGCCTGCTGCTGGTGCCTCAAGGCCCTCATGCTGCTCTGTGTGAGGCCGGCAGCCATCCATGGAGCCCCCAGCGAGCAGAGCTGAGCACAGAAGCTGAGCAGCAGGGCTTCGTCCCCAGGGGACAGACAGCAGGAGAGAGCAGAGCTGAGCCCTGCCCAGATAAGACACAGAAGACAACAGAGTCCTCTTTCTCGAGGTCAAGGAGATGTTCCCAACTACATACGCTCAGAAAGGCTCCCTGGAGATCAGAAAGGGAAGGAGGGTCACCCCACAGTGAGTGATGTCAATCCCCCCATAGACCTCTTCGCTAGAATCCATCTTGGCTAAGAGATGTGCACACACACATGGGCGGAAGTGAAAGTGAAAGTCTCTCAGTCCTGTCCGATTCTTTGCGACCCCATGGACTGTAACCCGCCAGGCTCCTCTGCCTGTGGGATTCTCCAGGCAAGAACACTGGAGTGGGTTGCCATTCCCTTCTCCATGGGATCTTCCTGACCCAGGGATCGAACCTGGGTCTCCCACATTATGGGCAGATTCCTGACCTTCTGAGCCCCCAGACATGTGGGGGACCCTGAAATAACCCAATCATGGACTCAGGACCAGGTAAAGCATGATGACTAGCCACAGGAAACCCGCAAGAAACGCCCCATAAGAGTGGTTCAAACCCCCATGAGGGCGCAACACTCTCCCTTGGAGTCCACCCATGTGTCTATTCACAGGTACCCTTTTCCTCCCAGTAAGTACTTTTCTGCTTTCACTGCTTTCCTCTTTGTGGGAATTTGTTTCCATGCAGCTGACGGGCCAGGCCTCCTCACTGGCCCCTGGCCCCTGGCGGCCTAGTGGTTAGGGTTCAGCACTCTCGCTGCCACAGCCCGACCTCAATCTCCGGCCAGCAGCCAGAGCCCTGCTTCAATCTGCTGCGGCCCGAGGTCACCTGAGATCAGAGCCAGGTGCTTCCCTCATGCTCTTAGCAAAGGTCCTGAGACAGGTGCCCACCTGAGGGAGCCCTGGGCAGTGAGCCCACAGACAGAGCTCAGCAGCCCCAGGTCCAGCAGACACTATGCTGAGGAGGGGACTGTGGAGGGGGGTTCTGGGGCCTTGCTGGGCTTCCCCAGGGCTGGGGGTCCTGCCCCCACCTCCTGGAGCCCCAGTGCCTGGCAGGAGTATGGCCAGCTACCACAGCCCTGCCTCCTGCCAAGAGGGCCACCCAGCGCGGCAGGGTGAGACGTAGCAAGACAGGCAGGTGTCTGGGCTTTGGGTGCTCCTGCAACCCCCTCCTGCCTCCCTCCTCTGGAAACGGCAGCTCCATCCCCCTCGGGGGCCTCTTCCCCAGAAGTTAGTGCCTGTGGTGGGGGAGCCCACAATACTCCACTCCATCCCGACCCTGCTTCAGGGCACCCAGGTCATCAATGACACAGGGACGGCTCAGGAATAGACACATGACATATTCAGAGATGGGCGCGCTGGATTCTGTGCAAAGAGGGTCCTTCCCCACAGGGAGGGTGCTGCTGTTGGAGCATCTGCCATAAGAGGAGATGCTGCCTAAGAACAAATCTACCATGGGGGAGGCAAGGCAAGCAAGAGAATGAGAGGCAGCTGTTTGAGCACCTGGATCCAGCCATGCCTGAATTCATTTGTACACCTAGGTCCAGCCATGCCTGAAGGTCTCTCTACACCTGGGTCCAGCCTTGCCTGAATTCATTCATACACCTAGGTCCAGCCATGCCTGAAGGTCTCTCTACACCTGGGTCCAGCCTTGCCTGAATTCATTCATACACCTAGGTCCAGCCATGCCTGAAGGTCTCTCTACACCTGGGTCCAGCCTTGCCTGAATTCATTCATACACCTAGGTCCAGCCATGCCTGAAGGTCTCTCTACACCTGGGTCCAGCCTTGCCTGAATTCATTCATACACCTAGGTCCAGCCATGCCTGAAGGTCTCTCTACACCTGGGTCCAGCCTTGCCTGAATTCATTCATACACCTAGGTCCAGCCATGCCTGAAGGTCTCTCTACACCTGGGTCCAGCCTTGCCTGAATTCATTCATACACCTAGGTCCAGCCATGCCTGAAGGTCTCTCTACACCTGGGTCCAGCCTTGCCTGAATTCATTCATACACCTAGGTCCAGCCATGCCTGAAGGTCTCTCTACACCTGGGTCCAGCCTTGCCTGAATTCATTCATACACCTAGGTCCAGCCATGCCTGAAGGTCTCTCTACACCTGGGTCCAGCCTTGCCTGAATTCATTCATACACCTAGGTCCAGCCATGCCTGAAGGTCTCTCTACACCTGGGTCCAGCCTTGCCTGAATTCATTCATACACCTAGGTCCAGCCATGCCTGAAGGTCTCTCTACACCTGGGTCCAGCCTTGCCTGAATTCATTCATACACCTAGGTCCAGCCATGCCTGAAGGTCTCTCTACACCTGGGTCCAGCCTTGCCTGAATTCATTCATACACCTAGGTCCAGCCATGCCTGAAGGTCTCTCTACACCTGGATCCAGTCTTGCCTGAATTCATTCATACACCTAGATCGAGCCATATCCGAAGGTCTCACTACACCTGGATCAAGCCAGGCTTGAAAAGCTTCGTACGCCTGAACTGACAGTTACATGAGCTGATCCAGTTTCTACTTTGTGACCTGAAATGTGCTAACAAGCGCACAGAGGAAACTGCACCTGCGAGCCTGCCCCCTGGTTCTGCAGGCTCCCGAGACAGTTCACACTGACAGCCCCCACCCTGAGTCCCCCGCAGAGGGAAGCCCCACTCACCATGACAGACGTGGTCATGCCCGGCAGGTGGAAGACATCCATGCCAGCCTCTGCACCACCTGCCACTTCCTCATTCCCCTGGCCCGGCTGGGGAAGGTTGAAGTAGGTGCTGTCCGGCTCCCTAGACACAGGAAGACAGAGCAGGCAGCAGAGCGGTGAGCCCAGCCCGCCCAGAGCGTGAGGACAGCCCGCACCTCCCCTTGCCCCTCTGCTCCTTCCCCTAACCTCAGCTCCCAGAACCCCCAGCTTCCTTGCCCTACCAGCCCCTCCAGGGCTGGTGTGAGTGCCAGGGAGGTGGCCACCCACAGGCTTTGTCGCCTGGACCTCTCTCTGTCCCGAGCCCTCTGGAGGGCTGGTCAGAAGAAGAAGCCCAGACTGTGAAGGAAGCCCAGGACAGCAGCTCCTGCCCAGCCCTCTCCCCGCTGCCCAGGGCCCGACACTCACAGAGAACTCCATAGGTGCTGGAACGTGGCCCCCTCATTGGCGGCGGCGGGCTGGGTGGATTGGGACATCTTCCAGCACAGGCAGAGGGCAGCTCACTCTGCAAGAGGAAAGAACAAGAGGGTGGGTTGGGAGGGAAACTCCGAGCCCTTTGGCCAGCGTCCTCAAGTACAAGTGGCAGGAGGGGCCAATGACGACCACTCGGGGACACCCTTGGGTCCTGGCCGGGTGCAGGCCCCCACCCACCGCTCCTTCCATCCTGCCCTTTCTGGGGGTGGAAATCGAGACCCAGGGGTGGGGGCAGCCTGGCCTCAGACCTTCTCAGAGCCATCAGCTGTGAAGCGGGGATGACAACAGCGCCCCCTCATGGGGCTGCGGCAGGGCCCTTGGGAGCACTAATTTCAGCTCTCTGCCAGGTGATCACGCTAAGTGAAGTGAGTCAGGAAGGGAAAGGCCAATACCATAGGGTATCAGTTACACGTACAAGTTATAAACTTATCTACAAAACAGACTCATGGGGGACTTCTCTGGTGGTTAAGACTCCGAGCTCCCAGTGGAGGAGGCCTGGTTCAGTCCCTGGTCGGGGAACGAAGGTCCCACAGGCCACACTTAGGTCCACACACTTAGCCTGCATGCTGAAAAACTAGAGAAGCCCCACAGTGCAACAAAGACCCAGCTCAGCCAAATAAAAAATAATAATAAAGAATGAAAGAGGAGAAAAGAAACGGACTCACACACATAGAGAGCAGACATGTGATTACCAAGGTGGAGAGGGACAGGGAGTTTAGGGTTAGTAGATGTAAACCATTGTATCTAAAATAGATGGACAGCAAGGTCCTACTGTACAGCACAGGGAACTATACTAATATTCTGTGATAAACTGTATCAGAAAAGAATATAAAAAAGAATGTATATATGTGTATAACTGAGTCACTCTGTTGTACAGCAAAAATTAACTCAATATTGTAGATCAACTATGTGCTGTGTGCTTAATCACTCAGTCGTGACCAACTCTTTGCAACCCCATGCACTGTAGCCCACCAGGCTCCTCTTTCCATGGGGATTCTCCAGGCAAGAAAACCGAAGTGGCCCTCCTCAAGGGGATCTTCCCAACCCAGCGATTGACCCCAGGTCGCCAGCACTGCAGGTGGGTTCTTTACCCTCTGAGCTATCAGGGAAGTACAGATCAACTATACTTCAATAAAAACTAAATTAAAAAATAAATACAAAACAAGAAGATAAAGTCTCTGCTGTGTCTGGATCATAGTTACACTGGACCAGGAGTGGTCATTATTATTATGAGCTGTGTCTCTAGGTTTAGCCTGGAGGGGAGACTCAAGCCAGGTTTCAGGGCTCCTGATGCCCCAGCAGCCAGTGACAGATCAGATCCTGTGTCCCCCTCAAGGAAGGGCAGGTGCAGGGCCCACCTGAGACTGGAGCCGAGGCCCAGGTAGGAGCCTGGCTGTGCCCAGCTGCTGCGGTGCTGGGCGGTCTTTCACCTCTGCGGCGGGATCCTTGCTGGCAGCCCGGATGCAACAGCAATGCCAGCCCGGTGAGGCAGACACCAAGGCTGAGGTGGAGCATCTGCGCTGTCACTGGAGGGGGGTCACGGCATGAATGGCCTCCCTTCACAGAGATGCCAAGGGCTTAGGGGCCCAGCCCCGTGTCTGCTGGCCTTTGTCCCCACCCCACCCCCCTCCTGAGAGTCCCCAGGTCCCAGTCACACCCAAAACAGCCCCGTCACCATGGAAGTGGCCACACCAGGCACATCTGGGATCCCTGTCCTTCAGGGAGGGAGGGGCAGGCAAACCAGAGCCCACTCTGCCCACTGCCCCCACCCAGGCCCAGGCGACGTCTCCCCTGGGCTGGCCTCCAGGTCCTTGGCAAGGGGCCACAGGAGTCACCTCGGCCATCGCCTGGCAGTACCCAAGCGGGCAGGCCTGGACCTGCCCACAGCCGTCGAGGGAGGAAGGGTGCGGCCGCAATCTGTTGCTTTGTCTGTCCCCAGGCAGTGGACCCTGATTGAGGCCTGTGGCATGTTCCTGGGGCTGCCACGTGCCAGGCCACCGTCCCTGGAGCAGTGGCACGAGCTGGGAGGGGCTGGGTGGGGGAGGTTAAGGCGGGGCCAAGTGAAGGCGGCCAGAACAAGTGGCTTGGAAAGTGCTAGCCACAAATCAACTCCCCAGCAGGCTCGGAGACAGTTCCACTCCCTCTCAGGAGACGGGGCTCAGAGAGGTCATGTGACCTGCCAAGGTCACACAGCACAGCTGAAAGTGTGGGGATGACAAGTGGTCTTCTCAGAGTTGGAAATTAACTTAGCCATGCCCCCTGCCCACTCCACCTCAAACCTTTAGCACATGATCCACAGAGTTTTTACAAGGGGCTGGCCAGCACTCACTGGCACGCTTCCTGTGCTGGGGAGGTCACTCCCTTCCTGAGCTAAGCTGTTCAAAACCCAGTGCAGCTGAGTAAGGCCTGGAGTTGGCCATGAGGTAACACAGAACAGGGTAGAGTTTGTAGGAAGCAGAAAGCGCTGGCTGGAGCAGGCGTGGAACAGACTGCCAAGCTGAAACTGGGTGGAAACTCACCCGTCTCACCCGCTCACCATGGGTGGTCCTTTCTGGGTGAGCAGAGATCAGTTAGGGTGGCCTCTTGGTGTGGGCAGGCTGTGCCAGCTCGAGACTTAACTGGCCCAGGACATTTGGTCCCACCCCCTCTATTTTGCCAATGGCCCAACTAAGCCCAGAGACAACAGGGCCTTGACTAGTATCAAACAGCAAGTGGACAGCAAGATCCCGTCTCCGGCACAGCACCCACGACAGCGGAAATGTGGAAATAGCCCCCAGGAGCATCAGCAGGTGAACGAATAAACCAATCCTGGTAGGTCCACCCGTGTGTGCTAAGTCACTTCAGTCGTGTCCAACTCTGTGCAACCCCATGGACCATAGCCCGCCAGGCTCCCCTGTCTGTGGGATTCATCAGGCAAGAAAACTGGAGTGGGCTGCCATTTCCTTCTCCAGGGGTCTTCCCGACCCAGGGACTGAACCTGCGTCTCTTGCATCTCCTGCATTGGCAGGCGGGTTCTTTACCACTAGCATGACCTGGGAAGCCCCGGTGGGTCCACACTCTGCAGTATCACTCTATGAAAAGGGTGATCTCTCACACCAGCTACGTCACTATGCTCTCAGAACCTCACACTGAGTGAGAGGCCACGTGTCTTATGAAACATCTAGGAAGGTGAATCCCCAGAGGTGGAAGGCAGCTCAGTGGTTGCAAGGACTGAGAGCAGGGTGGGGGATGGGGTGACTGCTGAAAATAGACCGAGTGATGGTTGCTTGGCCCTGTGAATGAGCCAAATGCCACTGGATGGCTCGCTGCAAAGGGGTTAGTTTTATGTTGTGTGAGTTTCACCTCAATAAAGAAATGTTGAACTTCAGAGAAGGAGCCTGGGGTAGTACGTTGGGGGGAAATCGGCACCGAGAATGTCAGGAATATGTCACTCTGCCAGTTATGTGAAAGTTAAGACAGTTTCTCTCCTGAAGCCCAGTCCTGGTTCTCAGCAACTCTCGCTGCCCAGCATCTGGGGCAGTACATCAGCGCTGGGAATCTTCCCGAGTCCCTCTCCCTGCGCTTACACACCTGCCTCCCCCCAAGAACAGCCAGGAAGTGGGACAGAGAGTCCCCACCCTGGGCAACACAACCAGCATCTTCCCTAACCACACCCCCTGCTTTACCCTAAGCTTCTGGGGTCAGAGGCGCCTGCACCATCATGCAGGCAAGCTCTGGCTCAGGATAGACCTGCAGGTGCCCAGCCCTCTGGGGAGGCTGCAGGGGTCCCACCCCAGCCCTCATCAGCAGTACTGCAGATTAGACAGTTCAGCCTTACTGAAGGAAGAGGAGGTTCAGGCTCACCAAACTCCACTGTCTTCAGCAGATCCTGCTGCATCTGCCCCCAATACACCCCAAACCCAGGGCTCCATGTCCACTTTTAGCCAGCACCACAGGACTCACAGAGATTCTGGGATAGACCCCTCTGCCGAAAGGGAAAGCATCACACAGGTACACCTGGCCCCCTGGGGGGACCCCTTTGGTTGCCACCCTGAGGATGGCGCCAGTCTCTGAGGGGACTGCCATGCTGACTCTCCGTCTGCAAAATGGGCCCAGAAACCTGCCCTGCCTGACTCAGAGGATCCGGGGGGACTCTGCCCAGGAAGTCACACAGCACCCAGATCTCCAACACCCCTGGAAAACTCAGAAGAGCTGGTCACACTGGGCTACGTGTGACGGAGCTGCCGACCTAGTGCCTACAGGTGTTGGGGACCACCCGCCACCCAGGCAGGAGCCGGGGCTAGAGGAAGAGGCAACACTGATGCCTGGTCTCAGGCCATCTGCCCACCCCGCCAGAACCCCCTGGGCTCGATGGGCACAGCACCCCCTCCCCTGGGCAAGGATGATCTCTTCCCTTTACCCACTAGCAGCATTTCGGCCAAGGTTCACAGGGGTGAGACAAAGAAAGCAATTCTAAAACCACTTCCTGCAAATTGAATCCAATTTCCCCAACACACTCTGCAAATCTGGAAATGTGCTCACAATGGAAACTGCTTTTGCAAATTATGTTAAAAATTGCATGTAGGGGGAGAGACCAACTTCCGATGACATCCCCTAGGCAGTAGCAATGATGCCACAGGGCACAAACGCATGGTGTGCAGCTCTGCGTTGCCATAAAGATGAAGTTGCTCCAGAAAGGAAGTGCATCCTGTCACAACGAGAGGAGTCCAGTCCTGCTCAAGGCTGGAGACATGGACGCGAGAGGGTGGGGAGCGGCGTGGGTGGGGGCTGGACTCGAGGAATCCCTGAGCACCCGGCCCGGGGAAGCTGCAGTCAGCAGCCTGAGAAGGGCAGCGTGCGGCCCGTTCTCACAGCAGCTGGCCCAAAGCTCAGACACCCCCCACTGTGGGCTGTGGCCCCCAAAACCACTTCACCTCAAGGAATTTCCAGAGAATATCTGTGATTCTGAGGGGCGGGGGCTGGTGGCCCAGAGACCTCAACCCAGGCTTGAGTGGAGACACAGCCCCACACCCTACCAACTTCTCCACTTGTGGACTCCCCAAGGTCTCTGAGAGCCACCTGGGGGAGGGGAAATGGCCCCACATCCTGCAGTGCCCCCCCAGAAGAGAAGGTTCTAGCCCAAAGGCCCAGTGCTCTAGGGGAGAAGCCAGCCAGCTGCTGCCAGGGCCACCAGGCTCCCACATCGCCCTGTCAGGCAGTGACCACCCCCAGGCAGGTCTCAGAGGCCCAAGAAACAGGCTCCAATCTACCAAGGGTCCCGGCTGCAGCCCAGGTGGGAAAGACCCAAAGAACCCCACCCTGTTCCCCACCCAAAAATATCTGAGGGCTTTGCCCCAGGCGCACAGCCCCTCTGCCCCAGGCTAGTGGAAGCTGGAGGCCCCAGGGGGCTGACTCTTCCTTCAGGAGCTCTGCTCAACCCTCTGACCTCATCCTCCAAGATCCCAGCAAGAGCGACAGCCTGCCCTGGGCTCCCAGCCCCGTCCCCATGCACCCCAGCTAGGGCTGCCTCCATGTTCAGCCCTGGTCCACCGTCCACTCCCTATCCCACCCTGGTCCTGCCAGGCCAGGCCTTGCCTCCTCCAAGAAGTCACTGACCTCCCTGACTCCGGATCAGAATCCGCCTTATCCTGCCCCCATCACCTGGCTGGTGGCAGAGCACAAACAGCCCTGTGCGGCCCAGACAGCAGCCTCGCTGGTCGAGCAGGACTTCAAGACCTTGGGCTTCTCCTCTCCTCTCCCTCCACCCACCCCTGCCCAGGGCTCCAGAACCAAGGCCCATAAACTGGGGCCCCTGTGACCCTTCCGAAGGGACACCCCATTCATAGAGGGGGCCCCCACCCGTCTATGGCGGGTGTGGACACTTGGCCTGGGCACAGGGAGGGACAACTGGAGCACATGCCCTCCCCCACAGCATTCAGGGAATGGGTGTGGCCCAGTCACTTTAGTGGGAAAAGACCCGAAGAACCCTACCCTGTCCCCTCCCCGAAACAATCCATCCCGGTTGTCCTCAGTCACACGCCGGTTCTTATGGCTCCATCCCCGGTTATTTCCATAAATGTAGATGGATTGAACTCTAAGGGGCATCACAAGAGGGACCCCAGGGGCCTTCCCCACCCCCTTTCAATACCCTGTGGCTTGTCTGGAGGGGACTCCAGAATGTCCCAGAGCCCACAAGTTCCCCCTACCCGGGCAGAGGGGTCAGGCGGCCATCACGCAGGAGGCCCTGCGGTGACATGGCGCTGTCCCTGGGCAGCGGCCCAACAGAATTCCTGCAGGACACCCAGTGCCCAGGCTCCTGGGCCCTCGGAGCTGAGGGGCCCCTGTAGACCCAGCCACCCACCCCGGAACAGGCTGCCCTTGGCCAGTGGGGCCAGGACAGGGGTCCCACCTGGAATGGTGGCCGGAAGCGTGTCACCCTCAGGGAGCATGGGCAGCGGCCATCTTCACCTGCCCCTCCCGCCCGCACCGGGCCACGTGGCCACAGGAGGCTGGGCAGCCTCTGTCCCTGCTGGCCCAGCAGGGGGTGGGGTGCGGTCAGGACAGGACCCTTGGCCAGGGCCAACCAGGGTGGCACCTGGGCCTCCTGTGGAGAGAGACGGGGCCTGCAGGGCCAGGGAGGAGGGCATCGCCGCGGCTCCATCACCCTGGGGTGGCTCCCTGCTCCCTCTCAGCTCCGCTCAGCGGGAGCCCAGTGCTGCTGATGAGACAAATTTAGCCTCCCCACCCTGGGGCAGGGTGCGCTTGTGAAATATGAAAACAGCTGGAGGTGCCCGATTAAGCCGCCCTCTCTCCCTCTGGGCTGGGGCCCCGGGCAGGCGGGGGAGGCCGAACCTGGGAGCGGCTCCGGGAATCCCCCAGCCCTGCCACCTCTCATCCCGCGGGCCTCTTACTTTTGCTGCAGCCTCCGTCCCTTGGCTGGTGCCAGGGGCAAGATGGCCTCCCTCCTCACCTAGGCCAGCCTGAAGCACCCTGAGGTTGCCCGGCAGTTTCTGTTTGAATCTAACGGTTGGCTTAGTACCCACGTGAGGCCAGGAGCTGGGCAGCAGCCCTCTGACCACGTGAGCCTCACGAACTTCTGGAAGGAAATGGCCGACCAGATCCTCCAGGGCTGCCCGGCTCTGGCGTCACCCGGACCTCTGCTGGGAGAGGTGCTCGGCCAAGCTGAGTGTCAGGGACCCAGGGGAACCTGCCCCCCGCCCCCGCTCCACCAGAGAGGCTGCCATGACCAGCTTCCTGGTGGACAAACTCTTGCAGCCAAACAAAGAAAGAAATGCCAGAGGATGGCTGAGCCCCACCATGTCCCAGCAGGCCTGTGCACTGACGTGGAAACGTGCACAGCGAGGTTAGGTCACTCACCCAAGGGCACACAGCTGGTCACAGCTCCAACCCAGCCAGCTGGCTCTTGACCTTGCCCTCAGCCTGGCCTCTTTAGGAGGGGAGCAAAGGAGGCCCAAATCCCTCCCCAGCCTGCATTCCCACCCACACAGACCCACCGGCACGCTACTGGGAAGTCCCTCGCCCACCCCTCTTTCTTCACCCCCAAGCCGAGGCCCTACCCACATCCGGGCCTCCCCCCGCCCCCCGCCCTCCGCTGACCTGCCCATGGTTTTCCTCCCATCCCAGCATGCGCAGGTCAGACCAGGACACACGGTCCCTATCCCCTGGCTTTCTGCTCTGTAGCTCGACACTGCCTACTGCACTCCCGGCCCCCAGCCCCCTCTGTCCACTTAGCCCCGCTCTGCCTCTCTGCTCAGCAGCTGTGTGACCCCAGACAGGTGTCTTGCCCATTCTGAGCCTGCTTCCTGTGCTGCGTAGGAAGAGCCTGAGTACTCAGCAGGGCTCTGATACAGGCATGGACGAGGAGCTCGAGATCCCGGAGCGAGCTGTAATGGACCAACGGGTCCTGAGGGTTAGGATAGCAGCAGACAGGGAGGAAAAAACCTGCCCTGGTCCCAGGCAGAGGCCAGGTCTGGCCGCTGCCCTGTCCCTGGTTCGCTTGCAGGGCCCTCCCTTCACTGGTCTCTCTAAAAACAAGGCGCTTGCAGAGCAATGGATGGGACCCAGCACTCCAGGGCAGCGGAAAGCTGATGTGCCATCCCAGGGTAACGGACAACCCACCTGCTGGAGGCAAGCAATGGATTCCTGCTTGGGCTTCAAAGGCTGGACCCCAGGGGCAGAGGACCAATGGCGAAGTCTCGGTTCCTGCCCAGCCTAGACAATGGGAGCAGGCAAGTTTGTAGGTGGGGGGTGGGGGGGTGTCAGAGGCACAGGCACTGGTGGGAGAAGTTTTCTCTAAGAAGGCACAGTGCAGGGAGCAGAGGGAATGACCTCACGCTGGTGGGGGGTCCTGGGTCTTAGAGGGGCAGGTCAAGGGCGGCTGGAGTGGTGCCCCGAGCCCAACTGCACTACCATCAGAGCGGCTTTCATCCAGCCACCTGTCGGGGGGCCTTGCGAGAAGCGTGGGAGCAGAAGTGAGGGTGTCGGTGAGGAAAGTTCAGATAGCAGAGAGGACAGGGAAGGGATCCAAGGAGGCGGCGTGGCTGCAGGGCTGGGAGCCTCATGAGGCTGGAGAGGACCAATGACATGCTTCAAGCAGAGCAGGTATCTGAGCTCTCGGTCATGGTGTGGCCCACATGAGAGCCGAGGTGGCTGGGAGTGGACGGCAGCTGGGCGCATCGTGGGCCCTCCATCCCACTGCCCACCTCCAACCGTGCCTTCACATGGATCTGGAATCCAGCGCTCCCCCCAGTGGGGCCACCCCAGCCCAGATCCCCTCACCACTGCCCCATAAGCACAGCAGCCTTTTAGCCAGGCTCCCTGCTCCTGCCTCATCTGATGGCCCCCCAGTGGCCGGATGTAGGCTCATGCACCCCACCCCTGTATCCCCACCAGGTGGAAGAAGTCAACAACACGAAGACCAGACTAGCCGTGACATAAGCTGCTACTCTTCTGAGAACCGGCCCCAGGGAATTCCCCAGCGGTCCAGTGGTTAGGACTCTACACTTCTACTGCAAGGGGTGCGGGCTGGATCCCTGGGGGAAAGAAACTAAGATGCATGCCAAAACAGAAAAACAGAACTGGCCTCAAGAAATGGAAACAAACTGACCCTGAACTGAAGACTAACTGTACCTAAAACTATCAAAATGACACTGATGAGACCACCGTGTGATCAATTTCAAGATGACTGTCAGAGATGACTGTGCTGTTTTCGCATGTAGCTCCCTCCCTCCACCTATAATAGCTCTTGCCCGATGCTCAGTGCGAGGGAGTCACCCTTTGGACGTGAGTCCGCCCACCACCCCCTCAACTCTGCTGCCAGCCTCCGAAATAAAAGCAAACTTTCCTTTGCACCAGGCTTGCCTCCTTTTGGCTTTTGAGTGACGAGCAGTCAGACCCCATTTTTGGCAACACTCTCACCTTCCAGTCTGCCAGGCATTCTCGCTGTTTCTGTCTTTCTCCTCCAAGCCACCCCTCCCGGGGTCCCACCTCTACACACCAGCGTGCCAGGTTCTGTCTTCCAGAATCTTCTCTTCCCCAGGCGAACATTCATGCTCTTCAATTCTGCCCCACATGGTCATTCTCAAACCACCTGACCACCCCCCTTCTGGACACCTCCACACTCCTTGAAGGGAACCCACTCATCTGCATTCCCACCCTGCACAGACTCCTTGACTCTCACCCTGGGATCCTTGCTATGGGCTCAGGATGTAAAATCTCTACCATCCCCACTAATTTCTACCTCTACCCATCCCCACTCAGCTCTCACCCCCCCGCCCCCGCCGCCCCCAGCCATCGAGGCCCTGATCTAGTTCGAGAGCTCCAATTGACTCATGAATTCTGCTCCTTTCCATCTCTGAAGTTAGCTGACATCTGACATGACCTCATCCAAGGTGCCACAACACTGGTCCCTCCATGCCTCACTCACTCCAGGAACACTCATCATCAGCCCTTCCGTCCCACCTGCCTCCCTGCCCCCACATCGCCAAGGTGCCCCCACGCCACCCCCTGGCCCTGGGGGTCTCTGTCTGATAACGATGTGCCCTCCCTCAGTGCCAACCCCAGCCTGGAAGCCTCTGCATTTCTTGATCTCAGTATTCACAAGATCAAGGCAATGCTGCACCCTACTTTCCAGATGTTCCTACAGAAGCACAGAGAGCATACCGCTTGTCCAAGGCCACTCACTCAGAAGCTGGGTTTGAGCCCAACTCTGGTGAGGATCCACCCAATCCCTTCCCGCCAGGCAGCCCCACCCTCCAGGGGACCTCCTCTCTTAAGGGGCAGACAAGAGAACCAGCCTTCCCTCCACAGTGTGAAGGGTGCGCTGAAGGGGCGCAGACAGGCCTGGGGTCAGCCCAAGGAGAGAAGAAGGTCCATGTGCGTTGTCATTTTTGGTCTCACCAGCTGACTGAGAGTGGAGGAGGGGCACCAGCCGGTGGAGCTCAGCCCAGGACAGGCCCTAATGGCCCATCAGGGGAGGCAGGAGTTGCCAGGCGGGCCGGAGAGGGGACAGGGGGCACAGAGGCCTTGGTTACAGAAAGGGTCATCGACCTGCACCTGTGGGACTCAGAGAACAAGGAGGGGGTTTGGCTCTCAGAGGGATGAAGGGGGATTCTGGTGGGGAAGGTCACCCGGGGGCACGTCGTGGGTTTGGTGAACCTAGAGGCTGGTGGTCAGAGAGGCAGGGATTGGCTGGGTCCAGCGAGGTGGGGATAAGGACCACGGGAATGCAGGAGGGTGCAGAAGGGGTGAGGACTTGTATCCTGTCCTGGGACCCCCTTCCACACTGATCCACAATGGGTTAATGCACTTCTGAGTTCAGCCCCTCAACCAGCTGCACTCGGGCGCCTTCAACCACCTACCAGTTGTGTGTTTGGGGCCTCTGTCTTTTCATCTGTAGAATGGGGACATCACACCCACCATGCAGGGCTGACCTACACAGGGGCGTCTAGCAGGATTCCTGGGGCATCTCGGGGTGCACACGCAGTGCTCCTGTCTGACCACTGAGCCATTTGTAAATCTGCTACTGGCTGTCTTGTAGTTAAGCCCTCACTCCTCGTTCCACTCAGGCTTCCTTTGGCAGCACGTGGGGTGGAGAGCCAGCCACGGGGGCCTACACACCCGACCAGCACCATCAACACACACGTCTGGGTTTGGTGTGTTTAGCCGCTCAGTCATGTCCGACTCTTTGCGACCCCCTGGATTGTAGCCCACCAGGCTCCTCTATCCATGGAACTGTCCAGGCAAGAATACCGGAGTGGGTTGCCATTTCCTCCTTCAAGGAATCTTTCCGACCCAGAGATTGAATGTGTATTTCCTGCATCGCAGGCAGATTCTTCACCACTGAGCCACCGCCATCAATGCACACGCACACATGTATACACACCTGCACACACACATGCTCTGCTTTCATCGTGGTGAATTCCCCACCCCAGCCCCTCCACTCGGGAGTGCAACCTCAGAGGCACCCCTAGAACGCAGCGGGACCACAGTGCCCAGCAGACAGCACAGGAAGCGGAGTCCTGCTTCCCCGGGGCTCTGTGATGCCTGGGAGGCAGCTGGGGTGGGTGGGGGAGACCAAGGAAAACCGACTCTGGGCTGGCCCCATGGGACTGAAGAATAGTGGCCCCCAGCGGGACAAGCCTGGCCATGCAGCTGGGGCCGGGACTGGGCAGCCACTCCAGGCTTCTGCGGCAGAACACGGAGAGAGTTCCTGGTGCACCCAAGGGGTGGAGGCGGCGGCTCTAGAGTGACTTCTGTCCCTCCCCCAACTGCGCAGGCCATGCAAATTTCCCTGCCACCCCCCTGGGGGCAGATAGCAGTGCCACACAACAGTGGCTGAGCCCCATCAGGGGAACCACAGGCATGGCCTCCTCGCACTGGCCCGTCTGCCACCCCCGCCCCCAGGGTACCCAGTTCCCAAGAGCCAGGTGGGGAGCTAATGAGGAGGGGCTTCTACACCCTGAGGTGGCCCCAAAGAGCCCCAACCGGCAACTGAACGAGGGCCAGTCCGAGCCAAGCCTACCTTGGCGGAGCC
This sequence comes from Cephalophus harveyi, assembly GCA_006410635.1. Classification (NCBI taxonomy): domain Eukaryota; kingdom Metazoa; phylum Chordata; class Mammalia; order Artiodactyla; family Bovidae; genus Cephalophus; species Cephalophus harveyi. Next base: position 113,908 of record SJYT01004551.1, on the reverse strand, counting down.
TGGGCCCTGGAGGGTCCGTGCAGAAGGGAGGCAGCTGGGAGGCCCACAGCTCGTGGCTGGGCAGGCCGGCGGTGGCAGCAGCGTCCCGGTCGCCTAGGCGATGACATTGGAGCCGAGGAAGCTGCGTGGCCGCCTGGAGCCTCGGGGCAGACAGGGCGGAGCGTGGCCTGGAGCCCTGGGGCCCGTGGCCAGCATGTGCCCCCTGCTCTAGTGGACGCATCGCCCTCTGCAAGGGACCTGACAACAGCCCCACCTGGCAGGAAGCAGAACTGGGGGCGGGGGAGCAGGATCGGAGCCAGTGACTCCGCTCGTGTTCGTGCTTGTGGGTTTTTCTTCTGCTCCTCTTGGTCAAAATTTCCAAACACGCTCAGAAGTAGAGAGAATGGCACAGTGAACCCATGGATCTGTCCTCTGGTCTCAACATCGGTCCGCCCTCAGCCAAAGCCTATTCTACAAATTATATTGTTTCACCTGTCAGTCACTCAGTCGTGTCCTACTCTTTGCGACCCCATGGACTGCAGCCCACCAGGCTCCTCCTTCTGTTAGGGGGAGCATGCTGACTGACCCTGGCCAGGCTCTCTAGTAACCATTCGCATGACAGGAGATCCTGGTAAGGAATAAGGAACTAATAAGCCACCACCAGCCGGAAGAGTTCGGGAAAGGTCGAAAGGAGACACTGCGTGTCCGTCCACTTCCCAGAATCCCTCGTGCTAGCATCCATCTTGGCTGAGCCATGCGTGCGCCACCAGGAAAGACTGAATTAGAATGACTGGCCAGAGACCACCCGGAAACTAACCCCTTCACCATGAAACCCGAGACTGCGAGCCCCGCGGCAGAGCTGTTCTGGGTTCCCTTACCCTAGTGCTCTCCACCCGGGTGCCCTTTCCCAATACAATCTCTTGCTTTGTCAGCACATGTGTGTCTCCTCGGAAAATTCTTTGCTGAGTGTTAGACAAGAGCCCGCTCTTGGGGCCCTGAAAGGGGGCCTCCCCACTTTCTACAGCACTTCCATGGGATTTTCCAGGCAAGAATATTGGAGTGGGTTGCCATTTCCTTCTCCAGGGGATCTTCCTGACCCAGGGATTGAACCTGGGTCTCCTGCATTGCAGGCGGTCTGTTTATCATAGGAGCTACCAGGGAAGCCCTTAATAGAGCAGCAGGTGCTTCTAACTGATAAGGATCCACCTATTTTAACACCTATTTCAAAACTGCTGATATTCAGCTCTTTCTGTCCTACCAACACACATGTGCACGTGCAGGCACATGCACACACACACACAGAATAAATTCAGATAATTAATGTAATATGCGGCCACAGTACCACATTCTGAATTTCCAGGTCCAATTTTTAACTGCTGGTCAGAAGGACTTTGAGGAGGACACAGATTTGGGACATTAATCTGTATCCACACACTGTCCCTTCCCTCCCCCACCACAGGCAGCAGCACAGAAAGCCCAGCCCAGCTCCTGGTAGACATTGCCAGAGGGACATTGCAAGTGGGATTAAGGACCTGGAGGTGGCAGCCCTAGGTTACCTGGGTGGACCCAGTGTAACAACAAAGGTCCTCACAGGGAGGCGGGAGGTTGGGGTGGAGGGAAGGTGCCTGGATGTGGCTTTGCAGAGGGAGGACGGGGCCGCGCCCCAAGGAGCGTAAGCGCCTCAAGAAGACTGAAAAGACAAGAAACAGGTTCTCTCCTGGAGCCGCCAGAAGAAATCAGCCCTGCCAGTGCCTGGACTTTAGGTCAGTAAAACTGACCTCAGCCATCTAACCTCCAGAACTTGTAGGAAAACAGATGCACGTTGTCTTAAGTGGCTGAATTTGTAGCAATTTGTTTACAGCAGCCTAGGAGACTGATACAGTTTCCCACAACACAAGCTTGGGAAACGTCATTGCAGAGATCTCCCCATTTGTCAGGGCCCCAGGGACAGACATTAGCATGGCAGTAAGTCTAAGGAGGAATCCCTGGGGTGAGAGATGCTTTACAGAATAGCAGCCCCCGGCTGGACAGAAAGGTGACGGAAGACAACACCGTCCTGGGAGCCAAAGTCCTCGCCCTTCGGGGATGTCACACGCAGACCCATGCACACACATGCACACATACAGATACACATGCAAGCATGGACACACACACACTTGTACACAGAGACACATGCACCGACACACATGCATACATAGACGCGTGTACATGCATGCATACATGTGTGCGCACACACACGTGCTCAGCCACATGCACACAGACACAGACATGCACACAGACATGTTCACACACAGACACATGCACACATGCTACAAAACAACAGCTAGTGGATGGGGGAGGCAAGTGTTTCCTAGTCCTTGTAAAAGAGGCAGAGAAGCCAGAGGGATGCTGAGGGCTCCCCATGCCCTGATTCTGGGCTCTGCCAGGCCACCTTCTGCCAGCTGATGGCTGCAGTGGGCATGTCCTCAGGGAAGCTACCCAATTCCGAGAAGGACCCCTGCTGCCCACTCTTAAGAGAAATGGGTGATCTAACCACCCTGGGCTCCTGTGGGGTGACCTCCTGACTGCCGCCTCTCCTCCCCTATGGAGACAGGAGAGTCCTGAGCTCCAGAAGGCTTGGGCCCCAGCCTCAGAACTGGGACGGTGGATCCACAGCCCCAGGCTCTTGGGTGACAAACCCTGCTCTTCCTCAGCAGGAACAAGGAAGTCAGAGACAAAGGATGGGTGGCTGACTCTTGAGTGGTGGTCACAGCTGGACCTCTGGCTAAAGAGCAGTTGGCACAAAGGGCCAACAGCCACCAACTCTGGGTGGGGCACTCGACAAGCATCCTGGGCCCCTTCTCCCCTCAGAAGACACGATCAGAAAAGTCCTCCTTGCTGAGGCCGGAGCCCAGGTCAGCCTGGGAGGCCCAGGTGTGAAGTCGGTGGGGCAAGGTCTCTGGTTATCTCCATGGAGAGGGGAGCAGAGGGCGGGGCCCTTGAGGCGTGAGCTTGCCTCACTCCCCTGTTGCAGCCAGAACTGATGACCACAGGTCCTCTGTTATTCCCTCACAGTCCTGGGCATCAGGAAGAGTCTTGGGAGCCTGAAATCAAGGTGTGTCTTCTGGAGGCTCCAGGACAATGTCTGATCCTTTCTTTCTTCAGCTTCTAGAAGCTGCCTACATCCCTTGGCTCCTGGCCCCTCCCCTCCTCCATCCTGAAATTCCTCCCTCCACCCTCTTCCTCCATCTTGCTTCGACCCGCCGGCCTTCCCCTTAGAGGGGCCTTTGTGATGACACTGATACTCCAGATACCCCAGGGGTAGATACTGCCCACCTCTAGTCCTTGGTTTAATCATGTCCCTTTTCTTGTGAAATAAGTCACAGGTTCTAGGGACCAGGACGTGGATGCTTTGGGGGGACATTCTTCTGCCTTCCGTAAATGCCCTTTATTTCAAGACACATCTTGGAGGCCCTGTATGGGGGGGTCAGCTAAAACAGCCCTGCGTCTTTAGACAGAAACCTCTGGACTTCCCTGGGGGTCCAGTGGCAATGATTCTGAGCTCCCAGTTCAGGGATTGTTGTTGTTTAGTAGACTGCACCACGCCAGGCTTCCCTGTCCTTCACCATCTCCCTTCACCTTCAGCAACTCCTATGAGTTTGCTCAAACTCATATCCACTGAGTCGGTGAAGCTGTCCAACCATCTCATCCTCTGTCATCCCCGTCTCCTCCTGCCTTCAATCTTTCCCAGGAGCAGAATCTTTTCCAATGTAGGGGTCCTGGGTTCAATCTCTGGTCAGGGAACTAGATCCCACATGCTGCAACTAAGACCTAGTGCAGAGAGAGAGAAAGAAACAGAGAAAGAAATAAAGAGAAAGCCCTGCTTCCTGCTGGGGCAGCAACTGTGTGGTTGGGGAGGAGGCAGCAGAGGGTTGTTCAAGGCCACCCCCGACCATCCCCCCTCCCACTGTTAGAGGATCCTTCCTCCAGTTCTCAGCGTTTCCCAGGAGCCCCTGCTCATTCAGGGTGCGTTCCCGAAAGTGTGTCAGAAAGTCGACAGACAGTAGCCAGATCCCAGTGAACCCTCAGTGCCATACCTGACATGTGACTCCCTGGGCACTGGGCACCGGAAAAGGCACTTTACAAACAGGGATCATTTAGTCATCATGTCAGCCCTGGAGAACAACTACTGTCTCCATTCTGCAGGTGACGATACGGAGGCACAGTGAGACTAAGGAACGTCACACAGCAGAGCCGGGCCTAAAAACCAACAGGAGATGAACCTCTGACTAAACCATCCATTTCAGACGCGTCCTGGGCAAAGCATGTGCCATGTTTCCTGGGATGTGCTTGTTCTTCGGGGCTGAACCACCACCATCAGATTCAGGAGACTCCAGGAGTTGAACCAAACTCCTGACCCACCTGCTGTGTGTCCTGAAACCTTCTCCCAACTCCTCCCCACCCCCTCACCCCAGCACCGTGTTAGTTTCCAAATGCCGGTGAGACAGCTTGGAGGAGCAGGTGCCCCAAAGCTGCCCAGAGGGCCTGCTGTCTCAGTTCTGGGCACAGCCCATCCTGCCCCTGGTGGTCAAGACCTCTCCCCACCCATGTCTTTAAATAAAGGAAGCTCTGAGCCATGGCTTGCGCCCAGGACCCTCAGAAGGGGGAAGCTTGGGCTCCGGCAAGCCCCTGCATATTTGCTTCCCCTCCTGGTGCCTGTCTCCAAGGAGTGGTCATTTTGGTTTTAGGTTGATATCACTGGGAGGCAAGGCTGTGGGCTCTTAGCCCTCGGAACGGAGCCTGGAAACTGTGGGTGCTCAGGAATGAATGACAAGTGATGGGTGGATGGATGGATAAAGAGTTAGACACCCTGTGGAATACTGATTTAAGCCACTCCACATTCCTTTTCTGAACTTTGAGATCCAAAACCCTCAGAAAACTGAAAGCCTTTCCTTACTTCTGGGGCTGACGCCGCTGGGTGGACAGACATGAGACTCCCCATGGTCTTTGTTGATGTTCAGGGTAAACACCCATGTGTGTCATTGCAGAAACATGGGTGCTCCCATCAGACCTCTTGGTGGTATCATAATACAGATGATTCAGACACTATGCTACTTTTCTATAATGAAAAAGTGAAAGTGAAAATTGCTCAGTCATATCCAACTCTTCGTCCCCGTGGATTATACAGTCCATGGAATTCTCCAGGATACTGGAGTGGGTAGCCTTTCCCTTCTCCAGGGGATCTTCCCAACCAGAGATTGAACCCAGGTCTCCCGCATTGTTGGTGGATTCTTTACCAACTGAGTTTATCAGGGAAGGCAAAATGAAAAAAAGTAATCTGAATTCTGAAATATCAGGTTCAGGATTAGTTTGGACCATACAGTTAGGGAAGTCACAATGGCTTGATTATCCCCACGGCCCGGTTATACCCAGAGGTGTCCAGATAAGGGGTCAGGAGAGGGTCCCTCCCTGGGACCACATAGAGTCTGAAGTGGCCACATCCTCACGTTCTCTCCTTGTGTTAGTCACTCAATCATATCTGACTTTTTGTGACCCCATGGACTGTAGCCCGCCTGGCTCCTCTGTCCATGGGATTCTCCAGGCAAGAATACTGGAGTAGGTTGCCATTTCCTCCTCCAGGGGATCTTCTCGACCCAGCAGAGATCGAACCTGCGTCTGTTACTGTTATGTCTAACCTACACTGGCAGGCAGGTTCTTTACCACTAGCACCACGTGGGAGGCCCCATTTTCTCTCCTTATATGGGGAAGGTATTTTTCCACTCATCAACCAAAGCCAACCTGCACACAGCAGATCTGGGCTAGCTGATACCCTCACCATGACTTTCGTCACTTTTTACCTCCGTGGATTTTTTTTTTTGTCAATGAAACGCTACTGAGTAGCACAAATTTCAAAAGGTTCAAAAAGGTTCAGGCAGGGCCAAGCCGGTCTCTCCCAGCCCCGCTCGTCCCAGTCCCGGCTCTCGTCCGGAAGCACAGCAGCTGATACACCTAGTAGATTTATCAGGAGAGAAACAGAACAGACCAAGGCTTAGTGACAGCAGAGCAAAGAAAAGAGAAAGTCAGCAACTTAAGGTTCTGTTGACCACTTTACATGACCCTGTCTGGCCAGAGACCCCCCCAGACTCCGAAAAGACAGCCTGGGACGGCTCGCAGCTTCCCCACACTCTGCTCACATGGGGCTCTTTCTTCCACTTTCCTTCATCTGCACACTCCACTGCGAGAGCAGACGCTTCCTAGCATCCTATTTCTTTCAAACATATGGGCCAGATGACGACCAGGCAGTGCTCTTGGCATCACAGTGACCTCAATCTTCCAACTGTCTATTTAGACTACTTTTTATCAGAATTCATTACTTTCACATTAATCCAATTAGCATCTTGTTTACCAATACCTCATTTTTAATTTGCAGCTTCCTTCTAAAAGCTGGGGGGACTTTGACAACCTGCGTCCTCCTCGCTCATTACTGCCAAGTAATTAGGCAAGGAGCACCCCTGATCAGAAGCTAAGAAGCCTGGAGCAAGCTGCAGCTTGTCTGGCTCCGCGAGAGAAAAAAAAAAAAAGAGCGTCTCCTAATTACCGGGGTTTTGTTGGTTGAGTGAGGGGAGGGGGGGCAGAGGTGGGGGAAACGGAGGTGAGTAAAAGCAGAGGGGCCTCTAATCACTGAGTTTTGCAGATCACAGAAAACACCGAGGGGATCCCCTTTCGATCTGCATACTAATGATGACCTTACCTCCCACTGTCTTTTGGGGAATTGTGCTAAATTTGCATTGCACATAATGCAAATGATTGAGGACCCTAAATGCAGGACCGCCCAGTGTGGAGGGGGTGATTTGATCTGTTTATTTGTGTCCTGCCTGGCAGAGACGAGGATTTGATCCCTGGGTCGAGAACATCCCCTGGAGACAGAAATGGCAACCCACTCCAGTATTCGTGTGCGGAGAATTCCCTGGACAGAGGAGCCTGGTGAGCTACAGTCCACAGGGTCGAAAATTGCGGGATACAACTGAGAAAACCAGCGAGTGCGCTCACGCACACGCACACACACGAAGCACAGGGAAGCATAGCCTCCCCTCCTGCAGCCCCAACGACTCTGCAGAGACTCCTCAAGCCGCACCCCTCCCAAAAGCCGCCCTCCATCACTGTGCAAGACGGCAGGACCCACATGGGCCCCAGGCTGCCCTCCTGGTCCCCACTCTGGCCCATCCCCCAGAGCCCGGCGTGTATGCGGGATGGACGCAGAAGTGGCCTCTGTCTGGCAGGTGGGCACCATGCAAGCAAGCTCGGAGGCCCAAGGCAGCCAAGAGAGGCCCTTGGATCTTTCTCACGTCTCAGCCCCGATGGAGAAAAAAGCCCAGGAAGTCAGCGGGGAGGGGGAGAGGCATCTTCGCTGTCTGCTCTGAAGGACCCAGTCCATCCCTGCCCCAGGAGAAGCCGCCTGCCCAATTAGCCAGAGGCTTCCCCAGATGCCCGCCTCCCGGGCCTGGCACCTTGGAGCGGCAGGTGAGCAATTAGAGCGCCCGCCCCTCCTCACAGGCACCCGGGGCCTCAGGGAATGCTTTGCCGGCTGGCACTGGGCGGGGCTCACCAGGGACTGGTCCCTTCTACATGCAGCCACCCTGAGCAGGACCACACAGGAGGGACCCCTGGGCACCCGCCCAGCCCTGATGCCCAGGTCCCCGAACCCTGGCTGGTGGGAGGCAGACGTGTCTGATGGGGCAGGGAGGGGGCTGGACCAGTCTTCCCTGGGCGCCTTGAGTCTGCCCTCTGGGGCTCTCAGGTGTGTTCCCGTGGGCCACTCAGGGGAGCCCTGGCTCCAGTTCCAACAACGAGGAGGCAGGTGGGTGTCCCCTGCCCATGGATGAAGAGCCTGGGGACTAGTCCAAGGTCATGGAGGAGCCAGGTCTGCTCTGGACTACTGTCTGGACTACCAGCCCAGGGCTCTGCCCGTTGTACCCTCTGCCCGCGGTGTGCCAGGCATGGGTGGCCAGACAACACCTGCATCTGATTTAATCACTTGGTCTGAGGTTTCTGGCTTCAGTGCCCACCTGTAAGTGTGGTAAATGCCCAGAGGCACGTACAATGGGGGGGGGGGCACTATGAATGTCTACTGTCAGGGTTATAACTCACCCTTGCCCCAAAACACGGGTGGGAGGACAGAAGCGCTGGGCGGGGCTGGAGCGCGGTCCTCACTCCGGTCGGTGCCCCCGCCCCTCTGGCTCCCAGGTCCCTCTGGGGCTCACTCTTTGCGGGAGCAGATTCGAAACCCAAGGGCCAGAGTGTCGCTGCCACCGACCCTCTAGAGCTGCCCGAAATGCCCACTCCATGGCCCTAGACCTGCCCTCGGGGAGGCCCCGTCTCCTCTCTCCAAGCCCCGCAGTGCCCTCCCCGCTGCCTGGTCTCTCTCCTGGTCCAGTTCCCTCGGAGGTGCCGCCCCTTCTCCCCTGACTCCCCCAGGTTGATGCCTGCCCACCTCTAAGCCCCTCTTTGGCACCGGTGGCCCAGAGCCGCTCGGTATGTCTGTTCTCTCTCCCACCTCTGGGGGCTGTGACGGCCCACGTTGTCTTGGGTGGGGTGGGCAGGATGGTGGTGGGAAGGACTCCCCCCAGAGGCTGGAGGAGTGACTCCCGGCACCTTTGGCTGCCCTGGAACAGACTGGGGGGAGGGGTGTCTTGTTCCTCTTTCAGCACAGAGGGGTGTGGGTTAGAAGAAGTTTCTTCACCTTTTACGTCCTGGCCCCTGGGCAGCCCAAGGCTGAGGAACACTTCTTAGAAACATATTTCAGGGAATTCACTGGTGGCCCAGTGGTTAGAACTCAGAGCTTCCGCTGCTGTGGCCCAGGTTGGACCCCTGGGCCCTGGGGGTTACAGAGGTTGCGTGTGCAGTGTGTGCAAGCAAAAAATTACAAACGAAACTAGCTACACTGAATTACGATTATTCTAGTGGGTTCAATGGCACCCTCCTCCCCTTTGTAGACGCGTAAGATAAAGATCTCAGGATGGGCTCTCCCGGATTGCTGTCGTTCTAAATCCAATGACAAGGGTCCTTATAAGGGACAAAAAAGGGGAGACACAGAGGAGAGGCCGTGTGAACCCAGAGGCAGGGATTGGGGTGATGTGTGTAGAAGTCCAGGAAGATTCGGAGCGAGGGGCAAGACACAGACGCGCTCTCCCTCAGAGCCTCCAGAGGAAACCAGCTCTGCCCACACCTGCGTTTTGGACTTTTGAACTCCAGCCCATGAAGGAATAAGTCCTTTTCGTTTGTTTCCAGCCCCCTCGTTCCTGATTGTCTGCTAGTGCCCCAGGACGCTAACACAGTTAGGATGATATTTAAAAGCAAAATTAGGGACATTCCCCGGCTGTCCAGTGGTTAAGAACCCGCACTTTCACTGACAACACCGGTTCAATCCCTGGTCGCAGAAATCAAGATTCCACAAGCTGCATGGCATGGCCAAAATAAGATAAAAGCCAATTTGTGAAATGGTGATTACGGGTCTTCAGGTAGCAGGTCTGACGACTATTTCAACTCAGTGACAAGAACAAACGAAATTTTGAGATTTCCACAGCAGCTGCCACACACAATGAAAATATCAGTGATTCCTTTAGGAATTTTTGCTCTCTTTGGGTCTCTGATTTGAGGGAGGATCTCTAGGAAAAGAAAATACTTTTGAGGAGCGAATGTCTGGTCTGCAAAGGAATACCAGCCTGAGAGCAGACAGGAAGCAGGGGATGCAGATGAAAAGTCAATGCCTGCCCACTCGTGCAGACTCTCAGAGCCGGCTGCAGTGAAAGTGTCTTTAACTGGAGCCCCGATGAGTAGAGGAGCTTTTCTTGTATAGAAAAAAATCAATTTTCCTCTATGTAACACATTCAGAAAGGGTTTTCCAGGAGTCCTATGTAACCTACTTAAGAAGGCAAACTTAAAGAAAAAAAAAAAAGATATTGTATATTTTCAGTTCAATTCAGTCACTTAGTCGTGTCAGACTCTTTGCGACCACATGGACTGCAGCACTCCAGGCCTCCCTGTCCATCACCAACTCCGAGTTTACTCAAACTCATGTCCATTGAGTCGGTGATGCCATCCATCTATCTCATCCTCTGTCGTCCCCTTCTCCTCCTGTCTTCAATCTTTCCCAGCATCAGGGTCTTTTCAAATGAGTCAGTTCTTTGCATCAGGTGGCTTGTATATTTTGGCTACACACAAATGGATGCTGCTAGTTCCAGACACGGAGAAGGCAATGGCAACCCACTCCAGTACTCTTGCCTGGGAAATCCCATGGACAGAGGAGCCTGGTAGGCTACAATCCACGGGGTAGTGAAGAGTCGGACACAACTGAGCAACTTCACTTTCACGCATTGGAGAAGGAAATGGCAGCCCACTCCAGTGTTCTTGCCTGGAGAATCCCAGGGACGTAGGAGCCTGGTCGGCTGCCGTTTATGGGGTCACACAGAGTCGGACACGACTGAAGCAACTTAGCAGCAGCAGCAGCAGTTCCAGACAACTGGGTAGGGCACAGAAACACTTTATAGCAGCTTGCATGGGTAAACTGGCACACAGTGTTCTGGGGGCACAGTTCTCATAATAATAAAGCTTTCAGCATCCAGACAGAAGCATGGTCAGGGGCCAAGGGAACTAGGACTTGCTCAAACACTCCTCTCAGGTTTTTTTTTTTTTTTTTTTGCTGTATAAAGCTAAATCATCAGAAAATGAGTAGTTTTAAACATTGACTCAGCACACCCGCGGAAATGTCCAAATTGGAATATAAAGGCATGCCCTTCCCTTTTATGGGGGCTGGGTAGAAGAAATGCACAACTGAAGAAAGTTTCTGGCTTTTTTTTTTTTTTGCAAACCCGAAGCTCATTGTGTGTGTCCTCGATGTCTTTTATACGAGCCTTTAGAGGACAAACTCCCCTTGAATTTGTTGTCCAGAAGCAGTCTCCTGGCTGGATGAACATGAAGCTTCCTTTCACCCACCGATGATTTCCCTTTAAGGTGTCAGAATCTCTGGGTGAAAGCCATCCTTGGCCACAGGCAGGACCCTTGCTCCAATACCCCCAACAGAGACTGGCAGCTTCCATCCAAACCACAGACAGATTCCTGCCTCACTGCCAGCCATTCCCCACTCCCAAGGGGAGACCTGTTGGCTACCAGAGAACTATGTCCCCTACCCTACCAAGGGCCTCTGGAGCAGCATCAACAGCCAGCACTTTGGGGCCCACTTGTGGGTAGCAGGCGTCATTCTAAGCACTTAGATATGGCATCTTGGTTACTCTTCCTCCAACTCTCTGGGACAGAGGCCATTATTGTCTTTCTTTATAGACAGGTAAATTGAGGCTCCAAGTGGTTAGGTAACTCACTGGAGGTCTGTGACAAGTAAGTGGCGGAGAGGGGATTTGAACCCTAATGTTCTAACTTCCACACCTACCCGATTAACCATTGCACCAGGCTGGCCCTTCCATGGGGCTGAATTTGTAGACAGCTACCCTGTTCTCCTGTTTTCCCAGCCAATTCTGGCAGATAGTAAAGGACAGGGAAACCTGGAGTGCTGCAGTGCGTGGGGTCACAAAGAGTCGGACACAACTTAGAGACTAAACAACAACACCCTGTCCCCCAGAACCTCAGTAGGACTTTGAAATCAGGCTAAGCTTTCTGTGGCCATTCTCCTGGTGGCACCCCACTGACACCCTGGCAGCTTCTGGTACCAGCCCAGCTTTTTATCTTATTTTTAAAAATCACATGCACGATCCATACATTCATATGTTGCAAAATGTTAAATACTTTGACTTTTCGTTCTCGATACAATTCACTTTTAACTTATTGAGTAAGTCAAAAGATGAGTGCTAGACTTCCAGTAAACAGTGCATTTTCGCCCAAAAGCTAATTATTAAGGTGAAACAAACAGTAACAATGACAGGGAAAAAAAAAAAAAAACAGAAGAAAACAATTGTGCCAAGCTCCCAAATGTACAGCATTCAATAAGCAGGCCACAGTATACTGGAACCAAATGACCTCTGGTCAGAAGTGAACGGTGTACTGTTTCCCCGGCCCCTTGCTGGTTCATAGTGGTTTACCCATCACCCATTGATTTATGCAGACACGTGTATACTTTGTGCAAAGCCGCTTAGGGACCAAAGGAAAATACAAGCTGTAACCCATGGGGTCTCAGAGTCTGAGTGACTGAACAACAACAAGAATGTGATAATAGCCCCCCAGCCCCCACCCCAGTCTAAGGCCTAAAAGGACGGTGACTGCAAAGCGAGGGGGACGAGGAGAGAATGGGTCCTGGAAAGACGTGTGATCTCTGGCCAGGCCGGCCCAGGGCCTAATTCTGACCCCTCTTTTCCCTGTTTGGAACAGATTCAGAAAACAGGTGGGTGCTCCAGCCAACTCTGGGCCCCCCAGAGATGCCACTCTGGAACCTGGTCCCTTGGTAAACCACCCCTGGGACCAGCTTAGGGGCTATGCCCAGTTCCCCTGGTCCAGGGAAGACCTCGTCCTTGCGGGGTAGGGTGGCTAACGCCTCCAGATTGCTAATAGCCCTCTAGAGTGCAGACGGACTTGGGGTCCGACGGGGAGGGGCTTGTCAGCTACCGGCACCTGCACCCCTCTTCGGGGGTCGCACTCCCCGCCTCCCCTTGAAGCTGGGGTGGAGAGGGGTTAACCTGAGGCAGGCCCTCTGGGAATCCCAGCCAGGCTGATCCTGGCCCCAAAGGCCGCCACGCTGGGGGCAGGACTCCACATCTCCTCCTCGGCTGGACTCTGGCTCCCTGCCGCCTCACCGCGCCCCGTGTCAGTAGCTGTTCGTACTCGAGGGAGACCCCAGGTCAGCCTTTCTCGAGTTCGCGCACAGGGTCTCTTCTCACCAACTCCCAGCTTCGGAGCCGCGAGCCCATGCGCCCGCCGCTATGGACTCAGGCCCCGCCGACGGAGCCCAAACACGCCCAGGCCCCTTGCGCCAGGTCCCCGTGCTGCCTACCTGGTGTCGTCGGAGCCCCGGGAATCGATGCCGGAGCCGCCTGGCGCTAGCCCGGGCTTCGCCGCGTAACCCCTTCGTGCGCGCAGGGCGGGCGCGGGACGAGAGGCGGGTGCGGCCTGGCGGGCGCGGGCGCGGAGGCAGGGCGGGCTCCGGCCGCCGAGGCGGGTTATATGGGCGCGGGGAGGGGAGGCGCCGCGGGGAGGGGTGGCCGCCAGCGTTAGCGCCTTCCGCAGTCGGCCGGCGGGAAGGCAGCGCGGGCCGCTCAGCCGTTGGCAAGAGGAGCAAGGGGCAACAGCGCCAGGCTGGGGCTAAGGTTGCCATCCGGCGCTCCGCCCCCCCAGCTGGCCGCGTCCGAGTCGGGGTCCTGGGGCGCACTCTGCCCCGCCTCCTTCCCGCCGCCTTTTGGCGCGCGTCGCCCCTCCCAGTCCCGGCGGGGCCGACTACCTCGTGCTGGACGCGGGCCGGACCACGGGGCCCTGATGCTACGGAAACGGGACAGTGGCTCTCGGCCGGCTTAGGGGCGCGCACGTGGGGAGCAGAGGTGCGGACCGAAGCCTTCCTGTCCCCGGGACGTCGCATCTTCCGGGTCTCCGTCCTCCGCCCCCACGGGCGCGGGACCCCTCCGCGCCGGGAGCAGAGGATCCACGGGGCAGGGGAAGGGCTGGGCATCGTAGGAGCGCGGCCACCCAGGTCTGCGGAGTGCGCGCACTGGCTGTGGCCTGCGGCGGGGGCGGGGGTTGGGGAGATGAAAGTCGCAACCCCAGGACCCGGGATTAAGTGAAGCCGCTCGCTTCCGGGTGGCAGGAGCCGGGCTCCTCCGCCCTGGCGGGCTCGCCACCTACATCGCTCACCCAGCCGAGGTCACAGCCCCGCTCCCGCCCCTGTCCGCATTGTGGATCTGCGGGAATCCTCTCTGGACGCGACTCCTTCGGCCCGGCGGAAGATGTGCCCACAGCACCCGGGGAATAATTCCGGGCACAAACACTCCCGTTTCGAAGCCGGCACCTTGCTCCCTCCCCCGGCCACCGCCTCGCGCACCAGGGGCTGGGTTTCATTCCGTGCTGCTCCGGTATGCGCGCGTGTCCACGGCGACACGTGGGTACTGCACTGGAAATTGATTGCTACGCCCAGAGACCGCTTCAGACCAAGACTTTCCTGAGGCGCCCACACCCGGGGCTCCATAGACCGGTCGCCCCCGCAGGGCAGACGGGCTCTTCAGGGCTTCCATCTAGCCTAGGGCCTTGGCTGAAGAAACAACAGGCTGGCGAATTTTGAACTACTCAAGGTAGCGGGTACCTGCTGTGCGCTGCCTCCTGGTGCTCAACGTCACCTGCCTCGAGGCCACGGGAACCCGCGCGGCAGAGTTGCCCTGGAACTGCGCGCAGCCAGGGCTGGTGCATGGGTCCGCACCCCACCTGGCCCATCTGGCTGACTGCCACACACCTTTACTGATCACCGACTGCTTGCAAGGTGCGGGGTATGGGGGTTGGGGTACCCAAAGATGAATCACACACAGGGTTTGATCTGGCCAGGGACAAAAACGGCTGGTACCGCCGAACAGGACGCCTGCACGCATCCCCTACCCGTTTGTTCTGGGAAGCTGGAGGGGGCTTCCCCAGGGCACAGGCCCAGGCTGCATTCGCGCGGATGCGAGTAGGACCCGGGCCGGATCTCGGATCTCAGGACTCAAGAGCGGGGGCGGGTGTCCCGGTCCGCGAGATCTAGAGGCGCCGGCAGGGCCTGGCAGATTCGCGAGGGCGAAGAGGACCAGGAGTCCCTAGTGGGCAAGAGGACAGGCCCGCGCGCGGCGGCCAGCGAGGCCAGCAGAGCCAGCGCCATCGCAGGAGCTCGCTCCAGTCCGCGCCGTGCGGGCTGCGGCGGGGCTCTGGTCCCGGCCCGGGTGTCGTTCTCCTCGCGGGTCCGAGCGCAGGTGCGCGCGTGTGATGGACAAGCGGGCGCGTAAGATCCAGGAGGTTTCTGCGCGGTGCGAGCGCCAAATTCGTTCTCTCTAGGATCAGAGAAGTTCCTAATCGCCAAGTGAGGGCCTCGCTGGAAGCATGTTGCCAGACTTAGCCAAAAGACAAACGAAGAAAAACGAATATTAATTCATACTCTATGTATGGAATATAATATACGTACTATGCACCATATTTCATATTCATGTGTGTATACAAATACATGAATACAAATACACAGATACATAGGACGACACGTTTTAACTTCAGACAAGCGGATAGTTTTTAAGCATATGTGTCACGTAGTATTGGGGAACTTATTTATCCTAGAAAATGATTCGTTGTTTATCTAAATTCAGCTGTAGTGCACTTTCTGCATTTTATGTGGCAACCCTAGTTGGAGGGGACTTCCCACACGCGAGCACCGGCGGAAATCCCGGGTGGGACGAAACACCTTGTCTCCTTTAACGCGCGGCTGCGCACGTTGGGCGGGGTAGCGAACTACAAGTCCCACAATGCTGCGCGTCACCCGGGGGCCCTGACTGGCTGCGGCACGCTTCCCGCCCTTCCGTCACTTCCGGTCGCGGAGGGGCGGTTGCGGCTGGCCGGGCCGGCGGGGCTTGGCGGGCCCCCGGGTGCAGCGGCCGCCATGAACTTCTCCGAGGTGTTCAAGCTCTCTAGCCTGCTCTGCAAGTTCTCCCCGGACGGCAAGTACCTGGTGAGCGGCCGCCGGGCCTGGGCCGAAGGCGCGCCTTCCGCGAGGAGGCGCGTGTCCGCATGGGGCGGCGAGGAGCCAGGGGGGTGGGGCGTACCTGGGGCCCGGAAGGAGGTAGCAGGTGTGGGCTCCGGGTAGGTGACCTGGGCAGTGGTTCCGAGCAGGGTACCTGGACACTTGCTGCGTTCTGGGAACCCGGGAAGGTGCCTGCACGTCGGTTTCCATCTGTTAAAAGCAGGTAAAGCAACTGTCTTCACAGACTTGAGGACACAGTAAACGTGGACTCTCTTGTTCAGTCTCTCAGTCGTGTCCGACTCTTTGTGACCCCATGGGCTGCAGCACGCCAGGCTTCCCTCTTCTTCCCTATTTCCTGGAGTTTGCTCCCTTGAGTCAGTGATGCCATCGAACCATCTCATCCTCTGTCATCCGCTTCTCCTCCTGCTCTGTCTTTCCCAGCTTCAGGGTTTTTTCTAATGAGTTGGCTCTTCGAATCGGGTGGTCAAAGTATTGGAGTTTCAGCTTCAACATCAGTCTTTCCAGTGAGTTTTTAGGGTTGATTTCCTTTAGGATTGACTGCCCTGATTTCCTTGCTGTCCAAGGAACTCTTAAGAGTCTTTTCCAACACCACAGCTCAAAAGCAGCAATTCTTTGGCGCTCAGCCTTCTTTATGGTCCAACTCTCACATCCATACACGACTACTGGAAAAACCATAGCTTTGACTGTAAGTTGTTGTTTGTAACAAAAGGCAGATATATTGTTCTGTTGGCTATAAAACGGTGCAGTGCTGCAGCTAGCTGTTGTCACCTTTCCAGCCCCCTTCGAGGGTCTCTACCACATGCCAGTTGAATGATTTAGGTAACTAGCATTCTGTGCTCAGATAAAGAGAGTAGTCCACACTCCTGGTATCTGAGTTGCTCACTCCGTGGATGGCAGAATGGTTCTCACATCACTGAGCTCTCGTACATGAAATGTAAGTTTTGAAATATACCAGTATGATCAGTGTACATTCTCAGAATCTTGGGAGGAGATGTGGTGGGTGGGTGATAATTGGCATTGGAAGGACATTAAGGGAAAAAAATGCTTTTTAAAGACTGTACTTATTTTCATTAACTATTAACTAATACATCCTGTTTTGTCTTTTCAGTCTGAGCTTTGTTAACATTCCATTTGTCCTTGAGGATGGATGTATTAATAGCTCAAATTACATGTTTACCTTCTTTATGGAGGTTTTATTCTAAATCACATAGTATGATATTCAGCTACAAAATACAAAATACCTTTAGCTTAAATGGCACCCTGAAAACCTTGGTATACTTTTCAGAATACTCCCCAATAAATTTGTTTTTTGGTCGTTTATGAAACTTCCCTGGTGGCTCAGCTGGTAAAGAATCCGCCTGCAATGTGGGAGACCTAGGTTTGATCCCTAGGTTGGGAAGATGCCCTGGATAAGGGAAAGGCCACCCACTCCAGTATTCTGGTCTGGAGAATTCCATGGACTGTATAGCCATGGGATTGCGAAGAGTCTGTACACAACTGAGTGACTTTCACTCACTGACATGAAACTTCCAGTAAATTAGGGAGACAAAGATTACATTTCCTCATTTAGTTATGGTACATTTTAGTTTTACATTCTGATTAAAATTGTGAGCCTAGGTAGTAATGTTACTGGAACCATGTTCTTCAGAGCTCTACCCTAAAGGCTGAGAAAAGTAGGGCCATGTTGCCATTTTTAACATCTTACAACAGATTTGATACAGTTTTTCCAAGTGTTGCTACAGACATTTCATTTTACCAGGAGTTTGTGGTAACTGATCACAGCTTTCAAAGCTACAAAGTGAAAAAATAAGCAGGGACAAAAAAAAAAAAAGCATTATATTTGTTCTAATCAGCAGTCCATCTCACACTCTTTTTTTCCCACGTGGAAATCATTGACTTTTTAAAAATGAAAGTTCATAAACCTAACAATCCAGTTTGACCTTGATAAGTACCAACATGAGGCAATTAACATTCAGAAGTAAGTTCTTGATTTTTGAATGATGATGCACTCTCTGGTTAATAGATAAGTATGATCAGTCATAGAAGTCATTTGCTTGGATTTGGATATTATTAACAAATATAGACATAAAGTAACTGTATCTTTAAGAACACTATATTAAGAGTTAAATGCTTCCAAACTCAGGAAAAAGTTAATGGATGTGTAAGAAACCCGGCAGCTCTCCCTCTGTTAGTCCCTTTTCCTCTCAAACGACTGCTATACTGAACACTTCTGAAACGTCTGGTCACCTACTATGTGGGGTTTTCCCCACACCAAGCAGTTCTCCCCAACACCAGCTGGGTGTCCTATAATTTGACTCTGTTTTGACACTGTCCACTTGGAGAGAGCGCAGAGCCCACAGGTGGAGGGCTCAGCCCCACAAGACTGCCCCCCACCTTTCAGACTGCAATTAAAAGTCCAGGTTGTCACCTTTTCTCCTGACCAACTGGATGTAGGCTCCATGACCTCCCCTTTGGGTTCCATTAGTTTGCTGGAGTGACTCATAGGGCTCAGAAAAACAGATTTACCATATTACTAAGGGGTGTGATAAAGGAACAGGTGAGCAGGCACATGAAGAGATAAAGAGGGTGAAATCTGGGGGTCTTGAGTGCAGGAGCTCTGTCCCCGTGGAGCTGGTGAGGAATCTGCCTGCAGTGTGGGAGACCTGAGTTTGATCTCTGGGTTGCAGAGATCCTCTGGATAAGGGAAAGGCTACCCACTCCAGTATTCTGGCCTGGAGAATTCCATGGGCTGTATAGTCCATGGGGTTGCCAAGAGTCAGACACAACTGAGTTTCACTCACTTACCCTCCCAGGATGTGGATGTGCTTGCCCACCTGGAAGCTCTGGACCCTGCATCTTTGGGACTTTTTGGAGGCTTCACCACATAGACCTGGATGATCATTCACTCCATTTTGAGCCCTTTATGCTGAAGAGAAGAGGAGAGCACGGCTGAGAATTCCAAGCCTCTAATCTTGGCTTGGTCTCTCTGGTGACAGTCCCCCCAGGTTCCCACCCAGAGTTGCCTCGGTAGAATAGGAGATGTTCCCGCCCCCCAGGACTTTCCGAGGGTTTCATCAGGAGCCTGTGTCAGGACCTGTGGGCAGATACCAGTGTATATTATCTGTTCTCTCATCACAGGTAGATGGACATTTATGATGTGTCCTTACACTTGCAGAATTTCAGACCTGTATATTGACTTTCTGTTGGTTTCGGTGCAGGTTAGACACTGAACCAAAGGGAGCTGTGTTCCTGGATCGCTCTCACCGGCAGTCTGGAGCCCCCTCCTCGCGCCTCACACACAGCTTGTTTGCAGGTGGTAGAACCAGAGGGGAGCTGGTTGTTCTCAGAGGGCCTTTGCCCGGTGCCATGTCCTGCTTTAGCATTTGTCACGCAGTGAAGACAGGCGCAGAAATGACGCCGGTAAAGTTCTGCAGTAACACTTCCTCCTGGGCACCTGGTTTTACATTTATGCTTCATCTTTCTGCTAACTCATCTTTGTTCAGAATAGGCTGTTCACGTGGTAAACACAAGACCATCTAGATGGAAAATGTGTGTGCAGGGAGAGAAGGCAACCATCCTGAGTGGAGGCACACTGCCATCCCAAGAGCACGCTGCCGTCCCAAGAGCGCCCTCCTCTGGAGCCCACCCCGCCATGACCTCTCTCCCCTTCCAGGCTTCCTGCGTCCAGTACCGGTTGGTGGTCAGGGATGCAAACACCCTGCAGATCCTCCAGCTATACACGTGCCTGGACCAGATCCAGCACCTTGAGTGGTCGGCCGACTCGCTTTTCATCCTGTGTGCCCTGTACAAGCGGGGGCTCGTGCAGGTACCTCCGGATGGATTTCCCCTCCCCCTAAGCACAGCCCCCACCCAGGGCCTTGTTCTGTGCCCTGCTGGTATGGAGGAAGGGGCTGCACAGGTCAAAGCCCGTTTTCTTTTAACATTATAATAGTGCTCTAATAGTTTAAGTACTTTTAAAAACAAGAAAGCATGTAAATGTCCTTGATCTGTAACCTAGTTCATTCTGTAACAGGAAGTGTTCAGCAAGCAGCCCAGCTTGTGTTCCTGTGTTTAGGGAGTGCTGAGATGTGTCTTGTTATAGACCCCACACTTAACTAAGTGAGGTATCAGACAGCAAAGGGAATAAACCCTTCAAACCACAACAGGGTGACATCACTGAGAAGTGTGGTGCAACCCAGGGCCTGTCCTTCACACTGAAGGATTCTGAGCGTTTGCCCATCTTTGCTTCCACGCAGCTCACCAGTTGTTCTTAAGCCTGAGTAGCAAACGGATTAATCTCTTTTGTGAGTCCAGGTGTGGTCCTTGGAGCAGCCAGAGTGGCACTGCAAGATAGACGAGGGCTCGGCGGGGCTGGTGGCCTCCTGCTGGAGCCCCGACGGGCGCCACATCCTCAACACGACGGAATTCCACGTGAGTGGACTCCCCAAATACCTGCCTCAGCCACAGGACAGTCACCCCTCACCCCTTGTCCTGATCACTTGGGAGAATTGGAGGGAGTGGTTTAGCGGGGAAGATGTATGTCATAAATGGTTAGAGCATTATAAGCCCATGAGTGTTGTTATGTAATCTTTTTGCCCAGTTTTAATGAAAAAAGATTTTTAAAAAGAACATCTCAAATTGTATCTTTAAGGATTTAGACAGGTCCTTTGATTCAACAATAGAAAAGAACTATTCTTTCGGTGATGCAAAGAGCTGACTGGTTGGAAAAGACCCTGATGCTGGGAAAGATTGAGGGCAAGAGGAGAAGGGAGTGACAGAGGATGAGATGATTGGATGGCATCACTGTGTCAATGGACAAGAGTTTGAGCAAACGAGGGGAGATAGTGAAGGACAGGGAAGCTTGGTGTGCTGCAGACTGTGGGGTCGCAGAGTCGGACACAACTTAGCGACTGAACAACAACAATGCACGAATTTACATCTTTACATCAGACATCTGATCTGTGTGTCTCTAACCTCCTCATTCATTTGCTCTCAAGCCTTGGGCTCCCTTGGGATGCAGGACCCTGGGCAGGAGCTCTGAGTGGGAAGAAGAACCTTTGAAATCCAACTGTAAATCAGAGACAGCTTGGGTGGTGTGCATATGCCTCCCAAACACATCACGTCAGGGGACTATGGGGGTTTTGGATGTCCTGGTCCTTCATTGGCACAGCTTCTTCCAGCCCCTGCGTGTGACGTGCCTGCAGTGGGTCCCCCAGAAATCCTCTGCAGAGCCTCCGCTCAGACAGTCGGGCCACTCCCTCCCTGCCGACCCCAGGCCCAGCCACCTAGCAAGGCAGAGCAACTCACCCCCTTCACTGCTTCAGGAGGCTGGGGGCATCTTGTGTGGCTTTCTCTCCTAGATGTGTTTCTCTGAGAAACAGTTTTGGTTCGCTACTATATGAAAACTTTGACTGTAGCACCCCTGGCCTGTTATCCCAGGGCATGCCTTCTTGGACTCCTGGATGCTGAATCCCCCAGAAATACTGGGCCCTCCAAGGACTGCTGTGCCTGCAATAAAGCTTAATTTATCAGGCAGAAAGGGGTGCTGACTGTACTTTGAACTAAAATGCACTTGTATTTAACTTTGTGTCACTCAGATAATACTGTCACAAAATGAAAACCAAACACTAAGACTGTTAAATTTAACGATTGTGGGAGTTCTCTGCTGGCGCAGTGGTAAGGACCCAGCACTTTCACCTCCGTGTCCTGGGTTTGATCCCTGATTGGGGAACAAAGATCCTGCAAGCCACATAGCACCACCAAAAAAACACATTTAGCAATTGTAGATGTGAGCTTGACACACTTCTTCAGACAGAAAACACCGTGGGACTCCTGATACTTTTACTTCAGTAAATCTCTGGTTTAGGTGCAGGCAATCTGGACCTAAGTGACTTGCAACAGTCTCCGAGAGTGCTAAGTTAACGCTGTTTCCTTTGTCTTCCTCCCCCTTCCTCTGCAGCTGCGGATAACTGTGTGGTCCTTGTGCACAAAGTCCGTGTCCTACATCAAATACCCTAAGGCTTGTCAGCAGGGTGAGTCATTAGAGCTACTCAGAGGCCATTTCTCTGTAGTTGTTTGGGAGTTTGGAGACCTTTTTATCCTGGAGAATTTCAAACACAGACAAAAGTAGCCTCAAATGTATTTCAGCTCATAGCCAATCTTTTTTCTCTATACCCACCCCTCCCGCTAATTGTCTTAAAGTACATCCTAGATCTCCTAGTACTTCTCTGTAAGCCTTCCCCTACCTGTGTCTCCAGAAGAGCAGGGCTTCCCTGTTCTGTGATGACAACTAAAGAGAATGTTGTTTAACAGATGTCAAAGAAGGGTTTACATGCAAATCCTGTATGTCTGTCACAGAGCTGGGTGTCAGATCCTTTCTTGTTCGCGTCAGTCCCGGGACCCCACCCCACACAGCGGATTTTGAAATGAGTCCTCCGTTGACTTAACTCTGAGCTCTGTAGAGGGGAACAGTGACCTATCCCATCTGTATGTCTCAGAGGAGGGACGAAGGGCACGTGTCCACTGTGCCCTCAATTAACCCCCGACACGCGTTTAACTGAACCTGAGAGCTCGTCGATGCCCCCCTCCCGAATCATGAAATCACTTGATTGTCTTCTAGTTAATAAACAGAAGGAAGCATCACATGATTTGAGAGGTTCTTCTGTTCTTTCTCTTGCCATCAGCGGCTTGAAGCTCACATGTGAGTGAAATGCAATCGTTCATTTATTTTTTGTTTTCATAGTTTGTATGTTAGCGTCTCTCCAGATGACACACATGCTTCCTGGTGAAACAGCAGCTCTGTCACTTAGGTGTTTTCTTGAGGTGTGAAGTGTGGCTGAGGACTCAGTTCACCGATGTGGACCTGGAAGGGACAGTCTGACGTTTCACCCAGATTCTCACCTTAAATTGACTTCTTCCAAATTTAAATTCAAAAGTAAAAATAGGAGCTGTGGTGATGAGCCTGCGTTGACCCAGCTGAGCTTCTTGCAGTTGATTTCCTGAGAATACAGCATCCCGTAGGGCTCCACACTTCCCAGTAACATTTAGGGGCTCATCGGGGCTCAGGGCGCCCTGTGTGTCTCACAGGTTCTCTGTATGTCAGAAGCCTGACTGAGGGTATGGGGACCCTGCCTCACGTGCCCACGCTCTGCCGCAGACTCAGGGTCTACGCGCTGCGTCCCTTCTTCAGACCTCTGCCTTCTCGCTCTCCTAACGTGGAAACTTCTCGATCCCAGGACCTTTCCCTCTTCTCGGCAGGAATAACCTTCACCAGGGACGGCCGCTACCTGGCGCTGGCAGAGAGGCGGGACTGCAGGGACTATGTGAGCATCTTCGTCTGCAGTGACTGGCAGCTGCTGCGGGTGAGACGCACACCGGAGCACCGGGACTCTGGGGCGGGGGTGGGGCGGAGGTACGATCTTGAAGATCCCAGAGGCTCTTCTGGGTGGTATGAGAAAGGCAGCTCCATGTTTTCAAAGGTGGGTGCTGCCTCTTACCCCGTGGCACGTGCACAGGCAGGTGTTCACAGGATCCGGTGAGACCACGTGGGCTCACAGGGTGTTAGCAGTTAACAGTCCCCAGATGGGAGCCGCTAGGCTTGTGGGCTCTGTGGTGTTAGCGTCCGTGTGCCCACATCAGGAGGAGGAGTGAGCTGCAGGTTAATACTGACCACGTGCCTGGATGGGCAGGAGGCTGGGCTGGATCCCGGATGCTGTTGGATGGCGGCCTCCTTGACCACGGCAGTGATGTCCTGGGAGGGTCGCCCCTGAGCTGATCTTAAAGGGGTGAGACTCAGCCGCACGGAGGCCTGAGCCACATCGCGGCTGCGTGTTCCTCGCCCTGTCATGGCAGGAGGACACAGCTGTAGGTGTTTCTGCCCATGACTAGATGAGATTAAATACTGTGTTAACGCATCAGGTGTGAGATAGATGTTTGTGTATTGGTTGAAGAAAATGTTCTCAATGTCATCTGTTCCCCCGCACCCACCTGGGAAGCACTTTGACACGGACACTCAGGACCTGGCAGGGATCGAGTGGGCCCCCAATGGCTGCGTGCTGGCTGTCTGGGACTCCTGCCTGGAGGTAGGGAGCCCGCTCAGGTCGCACTCTCTGCTTGTAGCACTGTTGTGTGTTTCTCACGCTCTCTGAACACCTCAAGTGTGAACTCTGCCTTTTTCAGATGTTGAGCTGAGGAGCTTTTATTACAAGTCTTTAGATTTAAGACCCAGCTTCCCCTTTTCCACAACGTTCTCTCTGCTCCTCCAGTACCGTCCCCGTCTCCACTTCCACCACTGTGGAGGAGGGCCGGGTCCCTGCCCAAGTCTCACTCCCCTGGGGTGGCCGCCTCACACGCCGCAGGTTCATGATGCCTCCACTGTCTCTGCAGTACAAGGTCCTGCTCTACTCCCTGGACGGCCGGCTGCTGTCTGCCTTCTGCGCTTATGAGTGGTCCCTGGGCATCAAGTCCGTGGCCTGGAGCCCCAGCAGTCAGTTCCTGGCGATCGGGAGCTACGATGGAAAGGTGGGAGGGGGCCTGTGGGGCAAAGCCCAGGCACAGCCAGCGCCCCGGAGGCTCTGACCATGTGGTTCTCCCCAGGTGCGGATTCTTAACCACGTGACTTGGAAAATGATCACGGAATTTGGGCATCCTGCAACTGTTAATAATCCCAAAATAGTAAGTCTGGAAGTGTGTTTGAGGAAGGGATAGAAAGCCGCTCTTCCACTTTACACTATCAGTGCAAGTGCTCCAGGGGCTCACATCCCATGGTCTTCTGATGCTGAAACATTCTAAACGCAGACGCTCCCGTGGCCCTTGTTTCTCCCACCATGTTCCCAAAGGGTCCCAAGTGGTGTCCTTCCCAGCCTCCTCCACCCCCAGCCTCACGACTCTGGGACCAGCAGCTCTGGGCCAGGCAGAGATCAGCAGACGGCTTCTTCCCCTTGGAGCCTTCCCTGGGAGGGTGGGAAGGCTGCCTGCCAGGGGGCCCCGGGGCGGACCTTGGGAGGAAGTGGTGCAGGGTCTGGGGAAGAGCGATTCAGGCAGTGCGAACAGAACAGCAGTGCAGAGGCCCTAAGGAGGGATCGAGCTCTATTTATTCGGCAGGCCCCTGACAAGGTGCGGGAGACCCTAGGGACCCAGACAGACAGCCTTTCTCCGGGCAGTGGGGCGGGACAGTGGGAATGAGGGCAGACACCCCGGCCTCAGGGCAAGGATGGGGGCAGACACCCTGGTGAGTTGCCCGCAGGTGCGGGACCCAAGTAAGACAGGTGTGGGGTGAGGAGGAAGCAGAGGGTGGGCCACTATACAGCCCTGGGGCCTGGGTGGGATTCTGGGGAGCCTGTGAGTGGGTGGACGTCCCGGCAAGGGCGGTGACTGGAGGACCCACTGGAGGTGCAGGAGCGGGAGGCCTGTGGCCTGAGGCCTCACAGGGTTCGCCTCGGGCCCTTTACCCCACGGCCGCTCGTCCTTCCCGTCCGGCCTCTGGTGACACGTGCCCCGACCCTGGCCCCTCTGTCACCTGTCTCCACTGAAATGCCGGCTGCAGGCGGGACCTCGTGGAGAAGGTCCAGCAGGGCACAGTGAGGGCCCACGGCCACATGTGCTGCCCGGGCCATCTCTCTTCCAGGTGGTGTACAAGGAGGCTGAGAAGAGTCCGCCACTGGGCCACCTGGCCTTCCCTCCGCCCCGAGCAGCGGCCGGGCCCCTGACGTCCTCAGAGAGCAAATGTGAGCGGCTCGGCCGGTGGTGCCGCCCTTGTCTTTCTCCCTTTCCTTTCTTTTCATTATGAGCAAAAGCCCTCTTGGTCCAGGGAGACTCCAGATACTCCCTTTTTTCCTTTCAATCCTTTTCCTCTCCGGTGATACCTGGTGGCCAGTATCCTCATCCGAGGGCCAGCAGGCTGCTTGGGCTCTGGCTCCATGGATTGAATACATGCCCTGGGTCTCCTGATTGTCAGCTGGTCCTGAGAGGACTTTTTTTTTTAATGAATGCTGACCTTTTCTTGGGTGAGTGGGAGGCTATCAGAGGGCTCAAGGACAAGCTGCTGCTGCATCTGGGGCGCAGAGGTCACTTCTGGTTCAGTTTCATAAAGTGGGAGTAATTGGGGCATCAGAAGAGCCACTGGGCCTGGGCCGACCACCAGGCCCTGCGGTGTTGCCTGGCCCGTCACAGCTCTGGGACCACAGCCTTGCGTGGGAGGGCGGGCCTGGTGCCCGCACAGCCCTGCCTTCTGTCAGACCCTGCCTGCCCCTGCTGCCTCCTCGCCCCACGGGTAGTTACGCTCAGCTCCTCTCCCGTTGCGGGCAGCATCGCAGACCCAGGCCGCTCGCCCACGGGGAGGCTCAGGGCCCTTTCTTATCCCACCCAGATGAGATTGCCTCGATGCCGGTCTCCTTACAGACCCTAAAGCCGGCCGCTGACAGAGCCAACCCCAGGATCGGCGTCGGGGCACTGGCCTTCAGTCCTGACAACTACTTCCTGGCCACGAGGAACGGTCAGTGGCCCGTCCCATGTGTGCTGTCCCCTTGTCAGCCTCATCCGGGGCCCGGGCCTCCCGCGCTCGCTTCTCATTCTGCTGCTGCTGGCAGGGTGGACATCCTGCAGCAGTAGTGTCTGGGGCCCATCGCCCCGTCAGAGCAGCAGCCACTCGAGCCCAAGCCTCCACGCCCTCTGCTCCATGTTTGGGAAAGAGCAGGGCTATGCCCCCCTTTTCCACCCCGCCCCATTACCCTGGGGAAGGTGGGCGGTGAAAGGCTGGCGGCTGGAGCAGAGCAGCAAGGGGTGAACGTGAGCCTGGGTGCCCCTTCCTCCTCAGACAGCGTCCCCAACGCCGTGTGGATCTGGGACATCCGGAAGCTGAGACCGCTGGCGGTGCTGGAGCAGCTTTGCACTGTGCGCGCCTTCCAGTGGGGCCCACAGCAGCCCCGGCTGGCCATCTGCACGGGGGGCAGCAAGGTGTACCTGTGGTCGCCGGCAGGCTGCGTGTCGGTGCAGGTGCCCGGGGAAGGTGAGTGTGGGCAGGGACACAAGCAGATGCTCTGGGGAGGCACCTGCCCGTGAACCTCAGGGCCCACCTGCTGAACTTTGAGACTCCAGCTGGGTCACCCTAGGACCCAGGTCTCCCCTAACCTCTGGCCACTTGTCTTCTCCAGGTGACTTCCAGGTGCTCTCCCTGTGCTGGCATCCGAGCGGGGACTCTCTAGCCCTCCTGAGCAAGGACCACTTCTGCCTGTGCTTCCTGGAAATGGAGGAGGGGGTGCATATGGCCTTCGGGCAGCAGGGCGACTGCACATAGGACCCGGGCATGGGCAGGCCCAGGTGGCACACACTGGCCATGGGACAGAAGCAGAGCATCTTAGGCGAGTTTTCCTTCCAGGGCCCAGAGGAAAGGATTTGTTTTCATTTTGCTATAGCAAGGTGTTTTTGTAAATATCTATGGAATAAGTTGTAATTTTTATTATTTAAAATAAATATTTGTTTGTTTATAAAATGGCTCATGCTTACTTTTTTAAAAGGTTTAAGTCACAGGAAAGTCTTCCAGGTCAGTTTTAAGTTTGGGGTTCACTTGTCTTAGGGGAAGTAACTGCACCCCAAGTGGCCAGTCCCCCATCCCACCCTACCCCACGCTACCCTCAACACAGGACCCGTTCTGCAAAGAGCCTCTGTTCCGTCCCTGAACACTCTAAAGCATGGCCTGTGTGTCACGTGGGCCTGTGCTGGAGCAGAATTGGAGGCCAGGGCAGCTCAGTTAAGGTCAGGTCTCTGCAGGGAGTGTCTGCCTGGAATGATCCAGGTGCTTGAGGCAGTCGGCTAGGGCTAAGAAGGACACTGGAGGAATAAGGGTTCTTCACCCTGGGCAGAGGCTGGATGGTGGGCACCACCCCTGTGGCTGTGAAGGGAGTAGGCTGTGCAAATCCCCAGAGTGCACATGGCCGGGGTCAAATCCAGTGCGGAGAACATTTCGGCTCTAAGATGCTCTCACCAAACAAGACCCTTTCTTGGTTGTTGCGCCTACTTTCAAAAAGGAACAACACTCACTGGATTCTAAACGTCTTTACTAGAAGACCAAAAGCAAAAGCTCAAGACCCAGGCAGAGTTGTAAGGCAGCCTTTCAATGTGGACAGGCCCCTGCGTCAGGATCATCACATCCATGCCGACTAGAGCTCTGTCAGCCTGGGCAGTGAGGAGGAAGGAACTTGGGGGCCAGCAGTCAGACCACTGTGGATGGGCGGGCACGGTGAGCGATGACTGCCCACAGGCTGGGGTCTACACGGAGCAGCAGGAACTGAGGTGGGGCAGGCTACTTCAGGAGACTCTAATATGGTTCCTTTCTGAAAGCACTTCCTTAAAGGCAAATTAAGCAATTCCTTTTTAAAATATGCCATGACAGGACAAACCTAACAGAGATGTCAGCATTGTGTGCAAAGAACTTACCAATGTGACTTTCTCAAACGAATGACTTGTCTTAAAATAATTTTCTGGGAAGCTTTTTGGGTGGGCCTGAGAAAGACGCCATCAGTATTATTCACACAATATAGATAAATTTTAGGAGAAGTGTGACTTTAGGTCAAGCACGCATTTCCACAAAAGCAACAGTCCATCCAGGAGCTGACAAGGCAGGCCAACTTTTGCTGAGCGGGTGGTCTGCTGGCTTCTTCCATATTAGCTTTAAGAAGATGGATTAAATTTCAAAATGCAAAACTGGACACCAACTGTACACACACTTGCAACCATGGGCACTGGGTCCCAGGCACATCCCTGGATGGAGCGAACTACGCAGCTAATCACGTGACATTTATTGTTACCATGCTCCAGGGCTTGCAGGGAGGGACCACGGGGAGCCGAATGGACACACAGGGGACTTGAGGACTGAGATCCTGGCCAGGATGCTGGCAGGTTCCCTCTGCTGTGTCTGGAGCTCACGTGACCATCTGTCCAGGATCCAGCTACAGTATTCAGTCCACCTGACTGCACTCGTGGTGCCCAGGTCCCTGAAGAGAGGGGGCCTGGACCCTGCCGGCAGAAGGGGAGCTGGGCCAAGGTCTGTCACTCCCAGAGTCCCGGTGGCCGCCTCTCCTGGCAAGAGCCCCACGTGCAGCATCTAGAAGCCGATCTTGCCTCTGGTCATGGAGTAGCCCAGCTTGGCCTCGTTGTTGATGAAGGACATGAGCCCCACGTAGGTCTCAATGAGGAGTGGACACTCCAGGACCAGCACTCCGCCCTCCTGGCCTGGCAAAGGATTCTCCTTCTGGGCTTTCTTGACAGCTTGGATTAACAGAGCCTTGAAACCATCCAACTGCAAAGAAATAAAACATGGAGTCTGAGCACACGATCTGCACGAGGTCCCCTACCCCTGAACAAGAGGCCTTCCCAACCACACCCAGCGGCCCATGGGCTCACCTCCTGGGTGTGGCTCTCACCTCTGGGCTCACCCATGACAGACAACAGCTAGTCCTCACAGACCTCCCTCTTCCGCTCGAAGGAGTTTTGCCACGGTGACCCACCTGGTCCTCCCCACCACCCACCAGACAGGCAGGAAGCCACGGCACACGGCTGGAAGTGGAGGGCCTGTCCCCAGTCCCAGACCCCGTGCCCATCACCCCCAGGCCTCCTCTCCTGCTGAGTGCCCAGCTTGCCCAGCTCTAGCAGGGGCCAGGGTCAGCTGCCACACCCCGAAGCTCCTCTGGGCCCTTCTCCAAAATGACCACAGCCACAAGGGCCACATCACAGCACCACGCTGACCAGCACCCACTTACCACACAGGGCTATCTAAACATAACCAAAGTTTTTTAAAATTTAAAGGTTTATTTTCTCAGTTTAGCCACCGCTCAAGTGCTCAGCAGCCCCACGTGGCCACCGTACTGAGCAGTGCAGGCCTGGAAGGTGCCTGTTGCCACTGGGCAGCGCTGCTGCCGCCGTCCATGTCCTTACTTGGCACAGAGAGGCTGTCTTCTCGTCCACACCGGCCATCGGGTGTTCTATGAATGTGGTGTATGGCACACTGGTGGACCACGGGTTCCATCTGCTGATGAAGGACGGGCGGCTCTGCTTATCCCACTGGATGCGAATCCCAAAGCCTTCTCGCCTGCAGGGTCAGAAGACAGGGACCAGACTTCACAGGCAGGCCCGTGCCCCAGAGCACCTGCTTGGTGCTGGGTGTGGGAACAAAAGGCGGTCCCACCAGTGAAGACAAGACTGATGATGGCCATTTCACAACAGCCAAGGACCCACGGGCCTGGACAGGAATGTCATGTCTAATAATGACAGCTTTTAGCACTTTAAGACAGGACAAACTGAGTCCACTTAGTTAAGCTAATCTTCACACGATTAATAAAATTTAATATGTAGTGCTCTAACTAAACAAATAATACTTTTACAATTTCAAATCCTTTTTTCCAGAATATTTTATTGTTGTTCAGAATTTTGAACTTTATCTTCCTGAATTTCCTACCCAAATCTCCACATCAAAACCCTAAAATTTACCGTTTAATTCAACTGAGTATATTCATGTCTAGGTTTATCATATTTCAGAAAGCTCCCTAACTGATGAAGATCAGCTCATGAAAGTTGGCCATTAAACATTCCAAATTTAATCTTCAATAATATCTGTAAACCAAAGGGATGTGCTACCTTTTTCTTTTAAAAATTAATCACAACAGGGTTTGACATGACAGCTGCCAATCCTTTCTTGGCAGGGATAAAGTGCTGAGTTCACTCTTATCTGAAAAATACCTGTGTCAGGCCTATGTTAACATACCCTGAATTTACTACCAGCCTAATAGCTGTCTCTTGTGCCAGAATGCCTTTTAATGCACCCTGCTGGGCAGAAGTCACCCGGGTCTATTCTAAACTCTACTGATATTAAAGCAAGACGTCCACTGGGGGCTGGTTTTGGAAGGGCTGTTTGAAAAGACTTACTTGTTGAGCGACTTCGGGGGAAATTGGAATTCTCCGTAGGAGATGGTGTCCACCGCGTTTAAGGCCACCCTGACCACCTGCTGGCACTGCAGGCTGATGAAGTCGTATTTGCAGATGAGGAGCGCCTGGTCGGTGATGAGCACCAGCCGCTCCTTTTCGTTGTTCCAGTGATCAACCCTACGGGCGGCAGCGGTCACCTCGGCGCTGCGGAGCGCACAAGTGCCCGGGCCCCTCCCCAGGGCGCGCCCCCTTACTCGGTCAGCAGCCACACCCCTTGGATGTCCCCGTCCTCCACGGGCCGGACCACTACGCGGATCTCCTCCACCGCCTGCTCGATGGTGCCGGGCTGCGCGGAGGGGGCGGAGCGGGGGCGGAGGTCGCCACAGGTCCCGCCCGCCCGCCTGCCCCGCCCCGCCCCCGGCCCTCTTTTATGATCTGGCAGGTGGGTATGGAGACCCACTGGACCTGCAGTGCCCAAGACAAGCCTCAGGAGCAAGTTCCCTGTTTGTCGACCTGTCCCCAGCCCATCTGGAGCGTCTGCCTCTTCCTTCGGTCTCTCGCTGCCCTGGTGTGTGGCTGGTTTTGAAACCAGCAGTGTGGAGGGATGGAGAACAGGGCCTGACGTCTGGACACCAGCTGTCTCTTATACACATCTCCCCAGCCCCCACCCCCAGCCTCACCCGGAACACGAAATACTCCTTGACGCGGGCGCGGCGCGTGGGGTCGTGGACGCTGAGCGGCCACAGCGTCTGTCGCAGCGG
The DNA here is from genome assembly GCA_006410635.1 of Cephalophus harveyi. NCBI lineage: Eukaryota > Metazoa > Chordata > Mammalia > Artiodactyla > Bovidae > Cephalophus > Cephalophus harveyi. The sequence goes on along the minus strand of SJYT01004551.1, from coordinate 82,573 downwards.
CGTGCCCGCCCCCGGACGGCCCCCGCCACCGCCGCCACTACCCGGCCCGACCTCCTCGCCGGCGGCCAGCAACGCCGTGGGGCTTGTGCCCGCCGAGTCCACCGAGTCCCGCAGCTGCAGCATCACCGCGCCCGCAGCCGAGCGACCCCGGACCGGACCCGACGCGGCCGCAATAGCAGCCGCCACCGCCGCCGCCCCACCTCCACCTACGCCGGACCCTCGGCCCCGCCCCAGGGCCCGCCCCGCACCGCGGCCCGCCGCGATTGGCTCCGCTTCGCCAGTCCCGCCTCAGTCTCGAGTCCCCTCCCTCCCGCTCCGGTCCTGACGATTGGCTCGTCCCTCAGGTTTCTTCCACGATTGGTCCTGCTAGCCGCCGTTCACAATCGCTCCCGCCCCTCACTGCGCCGGAAGCGCACTCCGCGCTCACGCCCACTTCCTGTTTATGCTACCGGGAAAGGGCGGGGCCTAGGCCGGTTGCCAAGGCGACGCGGGGGCCGGCGAGGAGAGGGTAGTCAGGGGCTTACCGCACCCGGTCAATGCTTCTCTATTCATGTTCGACTGAAGTGCAGCGGACCTCCGGGGAGGGACTCCTGTCCTTCCTTGCTCAGAGTGACCGGCCCCTGGACGCGCCCCCCGCTAGAGCTGATAACTTCTCTTGACGCGCCTTACGCCCTGGACAACCGCCGCCTGGATGCGGACCCCTGATGGGGGAGACCACCTCCCTGGTCACACCTCCTGCCCGGGGTGACTGCCGCCTGGACGCGCCCCCGCCCGTGGTGACCATCCCCTGGATTAGTTCTGCCCCTCCCAGGGGTCCGCATTGCACAGCAGGGGGAGCGCGGGCTTCGGGGACTGGAGGAGAGGAGGCCGGCGGAGCAGAGCCCCTTCCTGAGCGCCTCCGCCTTTCTGACCGCGGGTTCAGGGATGCAGCAGCGTGGACATGGCCCTCAGCGCTGTGTTAAATGCAGACGTGCTCCCGGCAGCCTGGGAAGCAGAGCTCCGACCCTGCACCACGGAAGGGAACAATGTGGAGGCACCGGGCGTCGTCACTCCATTGAGGGCCGAACCAGGATTCATTGCTGTCGCTCTGCGCTTGTCCTCCCGAGAGTTAGATGTGTTCTTGCCCTGAGTGATCTTGCCTGCGGCTAGCGGCACTCTGGGCATCCGCAGTCCCTGGGATGCAAGATTACAGGCCCCAAGGCAACCTCATCTCCGTCCACCTTGCCCCGTTGTCTTGGAAACCCAAGGGCTGCAGCCGCGACAGTTTACAGCAGCTCCTGTGGTCCTGACCTGGTTGGTCATTTTGTCCTTCCACTGCCTGTAGTCACAGCTCCAGCTACTACCCCCACCCCAAAAGGCTTCTTGCCTCAGTCCTGCTGTGTCCACCCTCTGGTATTGGGGTTTAGCGCCCCCTCCCAAGGAGGCACTGCCATTAACTACACTCACTGCTAGTTCTTTGCTGTGTCATACAGTCACCTACTGTGTGTGTCCTGTGTATAATTCACTTGTGTTTGTTAGGTCATCCTGTGTGTGTGTGTGTGTATGTGTGTGTGTGCTCGCGTGCACATGCGCTTATCCTATTAGGAAATTACAAGAAACCAGCCCTTGGCATATGACTGCGCTTTGGGGTTTATAACCCCCAAATTCACAATCCTTTGATTTTCACAAGAGCCCGGGGAGGTAACCCCTCTCTTGTACATGTGCTGCAGTTGGAGAAGCAGGTCTGGAGAATGCCGCTCAGGAGCCTGAGGCTGCATAGCTGGCATGGCTGGTCAGCCGTGGCTCTCCTGGCTCTGCAGACTCAGATGCGCTCCTGGGCAGTGAAGGATTCCAGGGTGGCTGGCCTTCCTTCTCAGGGCATCTCTGGAGGTTAAGGTGGGTCACCGAGCTGTACACACAGCAGGTCCTTGGCAGCCCCTCACCATTTCACCTGGACATCGTCATCCACAGAAACAGGAGGGATGAAAATATCACAGATGCTGAAATATTAACAGCTTTGGTACTTCACTTCCTGGGAAGACCAAGGGCTCAGAGAGGGCTGAGTGTACACAGACAGGAAAGGGCTTCTAGCCCCGCCAGCCTGCTGAGATGGTGTAGGGACAGCCACTGCTGCCCCTGGGGGACCAGGGGCCGTGTCATACCCAGTGGGAAGTAGCTGCTTTCTCTGGCAGCCAGAGCCTCCAGCTGAGTCTGTTCTGCTGGTCCCTGCAGGGTGGGCCTGAATCAGGCCCCAGAGGGTCAGCCTGAGTGGTTGGGCTTAGGAGACCTGCTGGCCCCTCTCCTGAGTCCCCTCAGTACAGGGGTTCAGCAATGGCAGCTAGGCGAGTGGCTTCATAGGAACTTGAATCTCTGCTCCCCTGCTTCTGTCCGCTGAACTGGGACCCTCAAGCCCTGTCTGCCTCAGTCTCCTTTTTTTTTTACTGAGCAGAGATAATGACATTCCCGCTTCCTATGGCTGTTGGGAGAAGTCTGTGAGTGAGGACCTGGGACTCACAGTGCTCCGCCAGACCTGGAGCCAGCTCAGTGTTAAGCCTGTTCCTGCTGTTCGCTGAGCCCCTGCTCGGGGCCTCCTGTGCTGCAGATATCGTCTTTGCTCCGCCCACACGTGCGCGTCCCATTCAACCGAGGAGAAAATAGTCCCAGAGAGGCTTGTCACTTTGCGAAGGTCACGCAGAGCCCTGGAGTGCAGGGCCTGTGTCCCCGCCCCCGCACTGGTGGCCCATGAGAACAGGCAGAGGAGACCCGTCCTCCACTGGATTCACCAGGAGTCCATGTATGCTCACGCACCCTCAGACACGATGACCAGGGAGACACGATCGAGCGCTGATGGCATAACTTTACAATGACCTTGATCAGGGTCGACTCAGCCGAGGAAGGAGGGATGGGAAGGGGCCATGGTTTAAAGGATGAGGCTGAAGGTGGGGAGAGGGGAGGGAAGAGGGGACAGCAGTGAGGCTGGCAGGCGGCAGCAGTGTGATGGGCGGAACCTGGAGCCCAGGGGTTCGGGTCTAGCTAGAGTAGGAGGGCTCCGCCTGCTCAGGGATAGATGGAGAGAGCTGAGGGTGGACGGGCGGTGGGGTGCTGCTGCAGTGGGGGAGGGGCAGGGAGCGGTTCTGGGACATCTGCTTTCTTCAGTGGCGAGCAAGGAGTTGCTTCAGGTGGGCGCGGAGACCACCAGGCTGCCTGCTGGGAGTGCTCAGGCAGCTTCTCAGTGGAGCCTTCCACACAGCAGCTGGTGGGAGTAGGGGAAGCTGGTAGCTGGACTGGAATTTGCTGGGCAGCTGTGGCCGAAGACAAGGGGGAAAGGGAGGACGAGCTCCTGTAAGTGAGTATTCGCCAAGGCCCGTGAGGGTCAGTCGGCAGCTGACAGGCTAAGCCGCCAAGATTTCAGGGATGCTGTGGAAGACAGATGACCCCCCGGGTCAGAGACGATGGACTGTTACCCACAGGGAAGCCACGTCCAGGGCGTCAGCATGGTGCATGCGGCCCGAGTCCCAGCTCCCATGGGATGCCCATGGGGCCGCGTCACTGCCGAGAAACGGGGGCCTGTGAGCAAGCCTGGTCCTGTCCCCTCAGGGATGCTCTGTGACCCGCGACCCCAGGCAGGGCGGTCAGGGCCTCGCGCTTGCTCCTTGCGCCCCCTGCAGGATGTGTAGGAGTATTTCCCAGCAAGGTCAACGGAGGGGACCTTGAGTCTAGCTCTCGTCTGAGGGAGGCGTCAGCAGATCTAATAGGGACTGGTGACCGGGAGGAGGTTATTGAGAGAATGGGACCACTGTGGACTCTCAAGCTGGACCCAGGCAATCGGAGTGTTGACGAAAATAATCATTGAGCTATCTAATATAGGAACAGAAGAGAGCCAAACTGTAGCCCGGAAGACTGCCTGTCAGATCACTCAGGAACTTCTCCAGAGAAGCAGGATTTTCAGCACAGTTTTCTGTCTTGTCAGAACAGAGAACATCAAATGAGTCAGGGAGACGTTCCTTTAAGGTTTCAAAAAACAGACCGGCACGCACACGGGGCTTCAGCGTGGCCTTGGCAACTGGGAAGGGGGTCTTATTGTGGAGGGAGTAACCAGCATTGGTGTCCCACGAGGGGAGGTGTTTAATCTTCATTTTTAACATGGATAATCTTTACTTCTGGTCAGTGTTCCCTTTAATAATTAAAGTGAAAGTGAAGTCGCTCAGTCGCGTCCGACTCTTTGCGACCCCATGGACTGTAGCCTACCAGGCTCCTCTGTCCATGGGATTTTCCAGGCAATAGTACTGGAGTGGATTGCCATTTCCTTCTCCAGGGGATCTTCCCAACCCAGGGATTAAACCCGGGTCTCCCGCATTGTAGATAGATGCTTTACCATCTGAGCCACCAGGATTAAAGCAGACAGGAATTCCCTGGTGGCTCCGTGGTAAAGAACCCACTTGCCAATGCAGGGGACTCGGGTTTGATCCTTGGTCCAGGAAGACCTCACGTGCCGCAGAGCAATGAAGCCCATGTACCATGACTACTGAGCCTGTGCTCTGGAGCCTGGGAACCGCAGCTGCTGAAGCCCGCACTCTTTAGAGCTTGTGCTCTGCAAGAGAAGCCACTGCAACGAGAAGCAGCACACCCAACTAGAGAGTAGCCCCCGCTCGCTGCACCTGGAGAAAAGCCAAGGTAGCAGTGAAGACCCAGCACAGTCAAAAATAAAATTTAAAAAAAAAATAATTAAAGCAGACATATGACCTGCCACAAACAGGCTGTCCTAGTTGGCATCAGATTCAAGCTAGCTCCTGTATGAGCCAGAATGACTTCCCCAGACCTTGGCATGTGAGGATTTCCATCATCAGGAAGCTCCTTGAACATCTGTCCTTAAGATATTCAGAAACAGCCTTAAGACAGCAAGGTGCTGGTGAGACCACAGTCACGTGACTGAGCCCCGTGAAGGCCTCTGCGTTAACTTTTATGATCTGGCAGGTGGGTATGGAGACCCACTGGACCTGCAGTGCCCAAGACAAGCCTCAGGAGCAAGTTCCCTGTTTGTCGACCTGTCCCCAGCCCATCTGGAGCGTCTGCCTCTTCCTTCGGTCTCTCGCTGCCCTGGTGTGTGGCTGGTTTTGAAACCAGCAGTGTGGAGGGATGGAGAACAGGGCCTGACGTCTGGACACCAGAGGCCTCAGTTGGTGCTGGAGTCGGAAGTGTCACAGAGACAGCGCTCTGCAGGGGAACAAGGACTGAGTCTTGGTCTTGGGACTGGGTGCCCAGTGATGGGTGAGCAGGAGCCAGGACCGGACAGAGGGTGGGCCCTGAGTTCCCAGGATGCTGGCAGGAGTAGGCATGACAGTGAAGATGCTGACCGGGTGTCTGAGCCTTTAGTGGATGTGGAGGGGGTGGGGCAGGTAACTTGAACATCCACAAACTCGAGAGATGGCTGGGTTGGTCACTGAGCATCTGTTGGACGCCTGGCACCAGTTGTTGTGGTGGCCTCATGGGGCCATCATCCCAAAGTACCACAGACTGGGGGATTTCAACAACAGTCTAGTCTGAGGCCAGAAATCCAAGGTCAAGTGTCTGCAGGGCCATGCTCCCCACTGAAATCCTCAGGGGAAACTCTCCGCTGCCCTTTCTAGCCCCTGGCGGCTGCCAGAGGTCCTGAACAGGTGGCCAGGTCACCCTGATACCCCCTCCTCCTTCTCCTGTTAACTCTCTCCCCTCTTCCATGTTGGACTCAGACCCGCCCAGGTGACCTCATCTTAACCTGATGACACCTGCAAAGACCGGCAAACACGGCCACGGATACTGAAAGACTCCACCCCCAAACAGCCAAGGATACCGAGTAGCAGCGGTTAGGACTTGAGTGTGACTGGGGAGGTGACACAGGTCTCCCTGTGAGAGGGATGGGCACGTGCAAACAGCGAGGGGGCTCAGATGGTGCTCAGCGCTGTCCACCTGCGCACAGTGGCCGTGGGGGGGCGGGGAGGGAACTCCTGCTGGGCCTGGCTGAGGCTGCCCCTCCCTAGCCGTATCCCCCTGGGTTTGCGCTGTCTCTCTCTTGGGACCATTGACAGGCTGTTCCCGCTCCCACCAGCAGGTGGCAGGATCGCCCACACGGGGCCTTCAGAGCAACATCCTGTGCCTGGGTATCTGTTAGCAAATAGATGATGGTCATCTCTTCCCCAGGTGAGTGGAAGGCCACCAAGTCTCAGCTAGAAGTGTGGATTCTTATCTTAACTCCAGATGTTGTGGCTTAGTGTTTTTTTTTTTTTTTTTTTTACCAAATCCAAGGATCTCACCTTTGACGTTTGCTTCTGATGGAAAGGGAGGTCAGGTGCAGGCCTGTGGGAACTGCAGGGGCAGGACCTCAGAGCTGCCAGGTTCCAGGGGTTCTGGGGCTCTGCGTCAGAGGTTAAGGCATGGCCCAGGGACTACTCTGTGGGCCACACTCACCTTCCAGAGACAGCTGCCCTCCTGGCGAGGCCTGTCTCTCCTGGGGAACCAGGCTGTGCACTCAGGGCTGGTCAGAGGCCGGACAGTGCTTGCTGGCTGCCCTGGCCCTGGAGACCCACCTGAGAGCTGCTGTGTGGTGCACTGGAGAGACTGTTCTTGATCTTTGGTAGATTTCTTTCAACAAACAAACACCTCGTCCAGCAGACAGGGTTGGGGGAAGCCCTGGCCTTGGGCAAGAAGGGGGCAGGCTTCCAAACCTCCTGACTCTAAGGCATATGAGCAGGACATAGGGAGACAGGAAGACATGGACATGGTACTCCTGCAGTGTCTAAAAGCTGAGTCGTCTCCATGGTAACTTTCATCACGTCCTGCACTCTGATGAGAGGACGGGCTCCCTCTGCTCCCACCCTGCTGCCCACCTCTCCATGCCCAGGAGCCCCTAGTGCCCTGTGCCCATCTGGCGGGAGCTGAGGTATGAAGATGGAACCCAGGGAAGGTCTGGCCACACGGATGTGCTGCCCTCGGGCGAGTGGGTTCAGGAGGGTCACTGGGTGCACCAGGATAGGGTTGAGGGCCAGGAGGTCTTGGAAAGGTCATCGCCTGGGACTGGGGCGTCTGCCCTGGTTCTGGTCAGCCTGGGAATCGAGGGGTGACAGGAAGGGGGATACGTATTGACTGTTCCCAAGAAATGCAAGGGCTGCACCATGAGGAGCGTGTCCAGCAACAGCAAATTCCCGTGTCTCCCAGACTCGGTGTCAGGAGGAGCCTTTATCTGCCCCGAGGATAAGTGCGTCTGAATAGGCGGGCAGGAGGGGCCCCCAGCATGCCCCGTGCTCTGCCACCTCCTCTGTGGGCCCCCAGACAGGTGCTGGGCCACCTCGTCATGGCTGTACGTGTGTCCTATAGCTGCTGTGAGAAACGACCACAATCTGGGTGTCAAAATGAAAGAAAGCTGCTCTCTCACAGTCTGGAGGCTGGAGCCTGAGAAGGAGGAGCGGCCAGGCTGGTCCCTCTGGAGGCTGCAGGGAGGGTCTTCTCTGTGCTCCTCTCCCAGCTTCTGGTGGTGGCTGCAATCTCCTGCATCCCTGGGCTTGTGGGTGTGCCCCTCCCATCCTGCCTGCATGTGGCCACAACGCCACCCCCGTGTCTCCCTGTGTCTCAGGTCTCCTCCTTCTCTCTATCTCCTTTCTGGAAGCTTCCTTAAGGAACCTTAGATTGGACTTTTATTTATTTGGTATTTATTTATTTCTGGCTGTGCGGTGTGTGGAATCTTGATTCCCTGACCTGTGTTCGAACCTGTGCCCCAGACCACCAGGGAAGTTCCTTCTTTCTCTTACAAGGACACCTGTCACTGGGCCGAGGGTAAGTCCAGGGCAATTTCTTTCTGATATCCTTAACTTATATTTACAGAGACCTTTTTCCCATGTCTGGTCACATTTGCAGGTCCTGGGGACCAGGGCTTAGAAAGGTGACTTTTCAGGGGATACAGCTCAATCTGGCACTGGTGCGTGAGTGGGTGGTTTTCTGCTCTCAAGGTTGGCAGCGGTCTGTAACCCCCTTCTTGATGCCCCTTCCCTCACCCCAGGTAAAGGGAGGGAAGGGTGAACGGGGCAGGCCAAGCCTGTCTGTCCACTGAGCAGAAGTCAACTTGCTGTCCAGCCAATAGGCCATCAGATCGGTGGCTGAGCAGGAACCAGATTCCAGGCCAATACTCTGCCGTTACTGGCCCACCACGTGGATGGAGGCAGAGAGAGGCACTGGGCCTCACCCAGGGCTGCACAGTAGAGGGGCCCTGACCCTGGCGTCTGCTGCAGAATCCTGGCCCACCCACCCCTCTCCATCCCCATTGCACAGCCTGACTGTGTTTGTGTGTGTGGCCTCTTTGGTGTCAGTCTCTCTTGTGGGTGAAAGAGGAGGTTTAGAACTGGACTCTGGAAGCAGAGCCGAGAGCGTCCATCCAGCTGGAGAGGCATTTGGCGTAGGGTTTTAGATTTTCTGCTTAACTCGTCATCTGGTCCAGAGAGGGGTGATGCTGGATTTGAGGTCCCCTCCCAGTGAGAAATGGTGGGCTTCCCTCTACACACACACACACACACACACACACTATCGCAGGTGCCCAACCCCTGTGGACACTGCCTATACCAGGCCCTCTCTTCCGGAACCTGAAAACGCCTTTGGCACTAAGTAATTTGCTTACTCTCTTGTCAAGCAGAGGCATCTGTAAAAATTCAGACAGAATACTGGATTCTTCTCTTGGATTGCAAACAAGTCCAGCTCAGGGAGCTGCAGAGGCTGTGCTAGGCCATCTCTGCAGGACCCTGTCTGCCAGTTCCCTGGGACTGGGCACCACCGAGGAGGTGAGGGGCTGCAGCTCTGGGCATGCGGGAGGGAGCAGGTGGCTGTGTGAGGGGCCAGCCAGGCTGGGAGCACGTCTCTTCCTCCGCCCCACCTTATTTTCCTTGGGCCAAAGGCTATTTTTATCATTTCCAGCAGAGAATGAGACCAAAACGTCAACATGCAGTGTCTTTTAAAAGTGCTCTTCATAAAAGGTTCACGTTCAGGGCCTCCTTCTGGGCCTGTGTCCCTGCAAACACTCGGGATCCTCACTATCAGCTTCCCGTCTGCACCTTGTAAACTGAGCCAGCGATTCCAGGCTGGAGTTGGGAGGTTTGGCTGTAGTTGGTCTAATGGCCTTGGAGATGGGAAATTGGACTGAGCAGAATTCCATCCCCCACACCCCAGCTCCAGCTCAAAGAGAGTATGAAGCCTTAGCCTATGGAGGCCACGTGGGTGAGGCATGGGGACCGGAGGGCTTCAGTGGAGTGGTGGGGGATGCACGTCGCCTCCACTGTCAGAGTAAATCTCCCCCCATGCTTCTTGACTTTCTCTGAGTTGGATCACTATGAAGATGCCAAATCTTCTGGAATTAATGAATATGTTTAACAAAATTCTAATGAAAAGTCCAAAGCAACTTTGAAGGTGCTGGATAAGGGACTCCAAAGTTTATTTGGAAGAAAGATGGGTGAAAATTCCCAGCATAATTTGCAGTTAAATAAGGGTGAAGTGGGTCCCTTCATGGATTTCACCCTTGTCATGGCGAAGCAGCTTGTGTGCCTCGGTGAGTCTCTGAGCCGTGCTATGCAGGGCCGCCTCCAGGACGTGCCCATTACAACCCACTCCACTGTTCTTGCTGTGAGAACCCTGTGGACAGTATGAAAAGGCACAAAGGTGTGACACTGGAAGATGAACCTCCCACATTGGAAGGTGTCCAATATGCTGCTGGGGAAGATTGGAGGATAATTACTCATAGCTCCAGAAAGAATGAAGCAGCTGGGCCAAAGCAGAAATGACGCTTAGTTGCAGATGTGTTTGTGGTGAAAGTAAAGTCTGATGCCATAAAGAACAATATTGCACAGGAACCTGGAATGTTAGGTCCATGAATCAAGGTAAATTGGACTAGACCAGCAGGAGATGGCAAGAGTGAACATCGACATCTTAGGAATCAGTGAACCAAAATGGACGGGAATGGGTGAATTTAATGCTGATGACCATTATATCTACTACTGTGGGCAGGAATCCTTTTGAAGAAATGGAGTAGCCCTCATAATCAGCAAGAGAGTCTGAAATGCAGTACTTGAGTGCAATCTCAAAAATGACGGAATGATTTCAGTTTGTTTCCAAGGCAAACCAAGATTGCCTCCAAGTCTATGCCCCACCCACTAATGCCAAAGAAACTGAAGTTGATTGGTTCTATGAAGACCTACATGACCTTCTAGAACTAACACCAAAAAAAGATGTCCTTTTCATCATAGGGTACTGAAGTGCAAAAGTAGGAAGTAAAGAGATACCTGGAATAACAGGCAAATTTGGCCTTGGAGTACAAATTGAAGCATGGCAAAGTCTAACAGAGTTTTGTCAAGAGAACAGGCTGATCAACAGAGGATCAGCAAACACCCTCTTCTGACCACACAAGAGACCACTCTACACATGGCCATCACCAGCTGACCACTAACGAAATTAAATTGATTATATTCTTTGTAGCCGAAGATGGAGAAGCTCTATACAGTCAGCAAAAACAAGACCAGGAACTGACTGTGGCTCAGATCATGAGCTCCTTATTGCAAAATTCAGGCTTAAATTGTAGAAAGTAGGGAAAATCACTAGACCATTCATGTATGACCTGAATCAAATCCCTTATGATTATACAGTGGAGGTGATAAATAGATTTTGTAGGCTGAGTGCCTGAAGAGCTATGAACGGAGGTTCGTACCATTGTATAGGAGGTGGTGACTAAAACCATCCCCAAGAAAAAGAAATGCAAAAAGGCAAAGTGGTTGTCTGAGGAGGCCTTACAAATAGCTGAGAAAAGAAGGGATGTGAAAGACAAAGGAGAAAGGGAAAGATATACTCAACTGAATGCAGAATTCCAGAAAATAGCAAGGAGAGATAAGAAAGCCTTCTTGCATGCCAAGGTGACATTAAGAAAGAAAACTGTATTCCTGATCTTCCCCAACTCAGTGCCTATCTCTAGGCACCGGGGAAATAGCGGGGCAGACTGTAGGCTTGGGGACACACACTCAGAAACCTACATTGTCTGGAAGCATCACCAACCACCTCAAGACTGAAACTACAGACCAGGAAAATGTTTGCCATGTCCCATAAACTGTCACTTTATCATGAAAATGGGCAAAGATGGAAAATTCTTAGGGAATATTTATTGCATTCTACTTAGATAGATTACTAAAAAAGTTGTTTGAGTTAAGTCCATTTATGAAAGTGTACTAAACACGTATGTGGGCTTCAGTGGTAAAGAATCTGCCTACCAATGCAGGAGACACAAGTTTGATCCCTGGGTCAGAAAGATCCCCTGGAGAAGGAAATGGCAACCCACTCCAGTATTCTTGCCTGGGGAATCCCATGGACAGTGGAGCCTGGAGGGCTATAGTCCATGAGGCACAAGAGTCGGACACGACTTAGCAACTAGACAACAACAATGGACACATATGTACTATTTAATCCAGTTCAGTTCTTTTCTTACAGAAGGACCCATCTTATTTGTTTTAGGGCCCATCACACTTGGGGACCCCCCTGTCAGCAGCCTCTATTTTAACCCACAGGACCCACCCAGATTCTTTCCTCCCTCTTCTGAGGAGCTGGAGAATGTTCTGAAAGGATGCAGCCCCCTCAGCCTATGTTGAGAGGGCTGGGATGAGGTCCCTCAAGGAGCTGGTGAACAGTTGAAGCTGCTCAGTCACTCATTCAGTGCACACTTATCCAGCTGTATCATGCCAAGTGCAGCTCTGGAGGGGAGAGGGGGCCAGGTCTTTGAAGGTAGGCAGCAGGTGGGCCATCAGGAAACTCTCTGGTGGAGGGACTCGAACCCCAGGGAGGGCCTCACATTCACTTTGGAACTCAAGGGCTCTCTTAGGGCAGCTTCACAAGATACCAGGTGTCAGGGAGCCCAGAAGGAGCATGAGCCCTAGGGTGGACCAGTCCTGCCACTGAGATGCCAGTGGGGGCGGGGGTGAGGTTGAGCAGAGGGCACACAGGACCATGTCTGGGGCATCACCGAGCAGGGGTGCTGACCTGTGTTGGGGGTTTCAGAAGATGGTGAAATCACCCTGCTGTGGACTGAACTGTTTTTTTGTTCAGTCGCTCAATCGTGTCCAACTCTTTCTGACCCCATGGACTGCAGCACCCCAGGCTTCCCTGTCCTTCACCATCTCCTGGAGCTTGCTCAAACTAATGTCCATCGAGTTGGTGATGCCATCCAACCATCTCATCCTTTTTCGTCCCCTTCTTCTCCTGCCCTCAATGTTTCCCGGCATCAGGGTCTTTTCAAATGAGTCCACTCTTCCCATCAGGTGGCCAAAGTATTGGAGCTTCAGCCTTAGCGTCAGCCCTTCCAATGAATATTCAGGGTTGATTTCCTTTACCGATGATTGACCGGTTTGATCTCCTTGCAGTCCAAGGGACCCTCAAGAGTCTTCTCTAACACCATAGTTCAAAAGCATCAGTTCTTCAGCCCTCATCCTTCTTTATGGTCCAGCTCTCACATCGATACATGACTACTGGAAAAACCAAAGCTTTGACCACATGGCCTCTCTAGGCAAAGCCATAGGTTGAAGCCCTACTCCTCAGTGTGAATGGATATGGAGCCCAGGCTTTAAGGAGGTGAAAGTGCAAGTCCCTCAGTCGTGTCCGACTCTTTGAGACCCCATTGACTATACAGTCCATGGAACTCTCCAGGCCAGAATACTAGAGTAGCCTTTCCTTTCTGGGGGTCTTCCCAATCCAGGGATGGAGCCCAGGTCTTCCGCATCGCAGGAGGATTCTTTATGAGCTGAGCCACCAGGGAAGCCCAAGGAGGGTGACCATAGTTAAATGAGGTTATGGGGTGGGGCTCTGGTCCCAAGTGTCTGGCTTCTTCTAAGAAGCAGACACCAGAGACGCTGTCTCTCTCACCCCTTGCCCCCCAGGCCAGCTCACATCAGGAGGCAGTCTCTGCAGGTCAGAAAGAGGGCCTCCCCAGGAACCCAGGAGTCAGCATCTTGACCTTGGGCGTCCAGTGTCCAGAAAGAGATAAATCACCGTCTGGTTGTGTTGGCTCAGACACCCTGAGGGGCCACTGGACTGGCCGGACTTCTCTCTACTCACCGAGATCTGGTGGTTTTCTTAGATGCACAGGTTTAGTGAAGGTCCCAGAGACAGCTCGCCCTGTCCAGTTCCAGGATCTGCAGTTTATTAGGGGCGACTGGGGGTGCTGGCTGCTTCCGCTCTGACCTTAGTTTCCCCTTTTGTGCAGCAGGGTAGCAGCGGGACCGGCCCGACAGAGACCCACCTCCCCCCGGATAACGGGGGCTGGGGCCCGGCGTCCTGGAGGACTGCCTTTCCAGGGGTGAGGGGCGAGATCTCTGCTGCTCCACCCCTTGGTCTCCCGAGTCGCACGGAACCTGAGACCTTCAGCCGGAGAGGAGTGGGAAGCGCGAGTGGGCAGCGGGGGTTGTGGGCGGGGCTGTGGGCC
>SJYT01004551.1:22739-69078 GCA_006410635.1 Cephalophus harveyi | reverse complement strand
CGCGGGGGCCTTGGGGGGCGGGGACAGGGGGCGGCAGACGGGAGAGTGACCGGAGCAGATGTGCCTGAAGGGCTGGCGTGCCGCCTCGTCGTGGTCATCCCGCTGGTCAGCATCCCTCAGCCCACGTGGCTGGGGTTTGAGGGGGAGGCTCAGAGGCAGCCCTATGCATCCTTTTTCTCCTGAATATCCGTGCTTTCGAGGCCAGGCCTGTGCAGGCCCGGGGTGGGCACTGGGCTGGGTGCCCTCACCCGGGGCCTGCCCTCAGGTCTGGACAGCTGGACCCCCAACAGCGAGCATGCAGGGGGGTTGGAGCTGGTGATGGGGGTGCTGACTGTCTGTCTCTGTCCCAGGCCCCACGTGTGTGCGGAGCAGGAGCTGACCCTGGTGGGCCACCGCCAGCCCTGTGTGCGGGCCTTCAGCCGCACAGTGCCCGTGTGGCTGTCTCTTATACACATCTAGATGTGTATAAGAGACAGGGGCCGGGGGCGGGGCGAGGCCGGGGTAGGAGGGATCGGGTATATCTGGGCGGTGGGCGGAGCCGGGGCTGGGGTCGGAGCAGGGGGCGTGGCGGAGGTGGGCCGCTTCCCCCTCGCGGGGCTTGGCGTGCACTGGGCTCCCTGCGCCGGGGCGGGTGTCTGGCTGGACGCGTTCAGAAACACAGGACTCCGCGTTGCCCTCCAGCGCAGGCTCGAAACCGGGGCCCTGCCCACCTGCGGCGACTTCGCGCTCGGCGAGACCGGGCGCGGCACCTGTGGCTGCGCCCGCCGGGTCCCCTGGGCCATGGCGCACGTGGAGGAGGCGGCTCCGAGCGCCTGCCTGGGCCGCCTGTGAGCGCGGGACCGTAGGAGGGACCCGGCGCGGCGCCGCGGGCACTATGCCTTTCCTTCCGGAGGCGGGGGCGGCGGGGCGCGCCGTGGCCCTGGCCCTGGTGCTGCTGCTCCCCGCAGTGCCCACGGGCGCCGGCGCCCTGCTCCGCCTGCAGCCGGGCATGTGAGTAGCCGGGGCGGGCGGGGAAGGCTGGAGGTACGTCCGGAGACCCCGAGTCTTGGGCGGCTTTTCCCCCGGGCCCTTAAGAACTGTGGGCTCTTTGCCTTAACTGGAGAGGGGGAGGTTAAGAGACAAGGGTCGGGAGTTGGGTCTGGGGGAGCTTCCCTGGTAGGGCCACCCGGCCTCTCCCCTTCCCCTTCCTCGTCTGCCTGAACTCTGACCGCGGGTTTGCACGTTGGGAGGAATCGGCGCCCCGCGAGGTGAGGGAGTCTGGGCAGGTCTGGCCGGGCAGCTTGGAGAAGGCTGAGAGGAAGCAGCCCGAGCCCACTTCCTTCCAGAGCCTGTCTCCTGGGGCCGGGGTCCTGTGCCCAGACAGGGGGCTGCTTGGGCTTGGTTTCTGTGTTAAATACGCGGGCTTTGGGTCTGGGAGACAGGAGAAGGAATTCAGTTACAGAATGGGCAGGAAGAGAGGGTCAGGGAGCCAGCCGAGATGAATTTAATTTTGAAAGATGATTCCCCAGCGGGCCGTTTAGCGGTCTCTTTTAAACAGCAAATCGATCCTTGTGTTGGCCTCAGGAAAACTGGTGCGAAGTGAGCCGGTCTGGAGGAGGAGGGTGGGGGGAGGGCCTTCTGGCGCCCCCGCGCTCTCCGCAGGGTAGTGGGCCTGGGGCCCTCGGAGCTTGGAAAGGCTGCGGGGGGGCTGCGAGGGGCCTCGGCGGGGCTTCCTGTGCTGGGTTCCGCCAACCCTGAGGGCTGGGTGCACCTGGCTGTACAGACGGAAGGGACAGGCTTCCAGGCAGAGCTGGGGAGGGGGCAAGTCCATGACCCCAGGCCCCCGGAGTCTTGCTTTACTCCAAGAAAGATTTCTCTGTGGCCTTTTAAAGGACCAGATCTGGGGCCTGAGCCCCGACTCTCCACGTGACTTCTCCCCCAACAGCGCTCTGTGCTGTGACCCCAGGGAGTTTAGTTTGTCCAGGGGAAGCGGTGGCCTCAGAAGGGATTAACACGGGGCCATTCGGCCGCTCAGCCTGCCTGCTCTTCACGTGGTTGGCCCAGGCTCCCCAGAATCCCTGGGTGCTGGTCAGGGTGGATGCTGAACAGAGGACTCTGCTCTTAAGAGGGGCTTCTGCCCCAGTGGGCTGGTGGGGACCGCTGGTTGCCCTTCCCTGGGCCCGGGGAGTAAGCCTGTCCTTTGAGGTGTGCCCATTCAGCCAGGGCTCACTCAGCCCTGGGAGGGCTTTCTCCCAGCGGGCAGAGGACTGCAGGAGAGTTCAGACTTCTCCGGCCCACTTTTCCCAAAGCCTCCTCCCTGCCCCTCACCTCCGCTCTTCAGACCCTTCAAGGCCCCGCCCACCAGTCCTCCTCCTGGGGAGCCTCTCAACTGTGTGTGGGAGTGGCTGCCCTCTAGGGCCTGTGCCGTTTCTTGTCCTGGGGCGCAGTCACTCCACTGTCAGATGCCCCCTGTCACGTTGAGTTCCTTGCTGCCTGGGAGCAGACCTTCCCAGTCATGTCTGTAAGCACCTTCCCAGGCCCTCGCTGGGGCCACAGTGGGTGTGCTGGCTGGCTGAATGATTGCGGGTGCTCTTTTGCTAGACTTCTGAGAAACCTTGTGAATGGGCCCATCCTGCAGCTCATTCTGCCCAGAAAGGAGGCAGGAGCCAGTGGGCTCTTGGAGGCCCCAGAATTGGCTCCTTGCTGCCTGCACCTCAAAAGGGGGGCCTGGAGAGCAGCGAGGGCCCCAGAAGTTTCTGACCCCTGTGTCACTTCCCTTCACGGGCAGCTCCACCCTCCCTGGCTGGCTCAACAACCCCGTGATGGGCCTGTGGGAAGGTGAGGCAGGAGGATGCTCTAAGGGGGGTTCCCACTGACTGGTGGCTCCAGGACCCTGGGGACCTGCAGGGGTGATGTGGCTGGTCCTTTGGCTCTTGCTTGCTGACGGGTCCAGATTCCAAACGAGCCAACACTTACTATTTACTTACTTACATCTCTGAAGGGAACCTCTTCTGCTGCAGAAAGATGCTGGCCTTTCTCCCCAGGGCCTGGGCTGACTGCTGACAGTGTGCTGGGCTGGTCAAGACAGGGCTGTGGGAGTAGTGTCTGGGCACAGGGAGCTCTGACCTACCTCAGCCCGAGGCTGCAAGGCTCAGAGGAGGCATCTTCCCACAGCCCTGCTTCCCTGGGGCTGGAGTCCTCCGGGCAGCTGTGCTAGGAAAATGTCCAGTACTCCCAAATCAGCTCATTAGACTGACCCCTCCCACCTGAGAGGGACAGGCCTTCCAAGCTCAAGTCCCCGCTTACAAACGACTCCTGAACCCACTGACCCTGAGCACTGCATGGCCCCCATTCGCTGAGGCTTCCTCCGGCCATCTGAAGGCCCCTGCTCACTGGTCAGGGAGCTTGAAAGCTGAACTGTACTTTCAGTGGCCTGTGAGCAGATCCCAGTCACTGGGCCCTGCCTGTCTGCCTCTCCTGGGGGCAGAGGCCGTGCTGGGTGGAGGGAAAAGGCAGGGAAGGGACTCTCCCCTCACCAGCTGCCCCATGCCAGGCCAGGCTGTGTGCTTACTGCTGGGCGTGAGCTTGACGTTGCGATCATTTGTCCATTTGTCTGGTGGGAGGACCTGGGTGTCTGAGGGTGGTCTGCCCAGGTCATAGCATCCTTGGGATCTCAAAGCTGGACCTGGGCCCGTCCAACCTCAGAGCTCTGAGCGTCCCCTCGTGCATACTGCACCCAAGCCAGGAGGCCACTAAAAAATAGAGCCTGTAAAGACAGACAGGACAGAGACACTTCTCAGCAACCCAGCCGCCGCCTCCTAGACCCGGGGGTGTGTGCAGTCAGGCTTCCCCAGCTGCGTGTGGGTGACTGGCTCCCCTGCCCTGTGCCCCGGTTTCGTCCTCACCTCTTCACCCTGGCGTCTAGTTCTTGGTGTCCAGGAACTTCCCACCCCAGAGGGACGAGTCTCACACCTACCCTCACCTGCAGCTCCAGGAACCCTGCTCTGCCCCGGGGAGCAGATGGCCCACGCTGGGATGAGCACCGCCCCCTACAAAGCTCTGCTCACTTTGCAGTTGAGGAAGTACCTCCCGTCCCCCAGATGGGCAGTGGGTTGTTTCAGGAGCAGAGGGCCCGAGCAGGGACTCCTCCCGCCCTGCTCCCCATCGTCGGGAGTCTTTTCTGTGCCTCCTCCCACCTGCCTCTTTGTTTCCTCCTCCCCCCTCCCCCCCACTTCCTCCCTCTTTCCAAATGGAAAAGCCAGCTCCGCTTGTGCTTCTGAGGTGCCGGAAACTTCCCAGAGGAGAAAGTCGTTCCAGGCTCGCCCCTCCTCCCTTGAACGATTTTCAGCACACAGTAGCCAGGCGGCCTGCCTGCCGGCTTAGGGGACCAGAGTCACGCGGGGGCCTTGGGGGGCGGGGACAGGGGGCGGCAGACGGGAGAGTGACCGGAGCAGATGTGCCTGAAGGGCTGGCGTGCCGCCTCGTCGTGGTCATCCCGCTGGTCAGCATCCCTCAGCCCACGTGGCTGGGGTTTGAGGGGGAGGCTCAGAGGCAGCCCTATGCATCCTTTTTCTCCTGAATATCCGTGCTTTCGAGGCCAGGCCTGTGCAGGCCCGGGGTGGGCACTGGGCTGGGTGCCCTCACCCGGGGCCTGCCCTCAGGTCTGGACAGCTGGACCCCCAACAGCGAGCATGCAGGGGGGTTGGAGCTGGTGATGGGGGTGCTGACTGTCTGTCTCTGTCCCAGGCCCCACGTGTGTGCGGAGCAGGAGCTGACCCTGGTGGGCCACCGCCAGCCCTGTGTGCGGGCCTTCAGCCGCACAGTGCCCGTGTGGAGGCCGGGTTGTGGGCGGCAGGCCTGGTGTGTCAGCCATGAGCGCAGGTACGTGCAGGGGTCCCAAGGCCCCATGTAGGGGTGGGGGCTCAGCTCACTCCTGCTGCAGCATGGAGTGCAGGGAGGGGACAGTGCGGCTGGGGTGGGGCTGTCCTGGTCTCAGGGCACAAGGCCCCCACCAATGCCCCACATCTGAGGTCAAGGCCCCTGACACTGCCATTGGGGTGTGGCTACCATGGAGGCTATTCCCAGGCTGTACACCCCTGCTCAGCGGCCACCTGGGGCCTGGTGGGTGGGGGCAGACCCCGTGGGGAGGGGGCCTGTGAGGAGGAGGAGGGGACCCTGCAGGGGGGGGTGCTGGCCATCCATGCAGGAGGGTGAAAGCGGGGCGCTCAGCCTGCCGAGGTCCTGCCTGCAGCCAGCTGCTGCCTGCCCCCGAGCCCGTGTGAAACCTCTATTGCTCAAGATTTTATTTCAAAATCAAGTGGAGGGAGTGCCTTTGCTTACCTCTCCTCTTCTGGCAGGTTCTGGAATCTGCCTGATTGCAGAGCTGGGTGGGGCGGGGTGAGGAGGGCCTTCCATCCCTTCCTCCTCTGAGGGGGTGTGCCTCTCAGGACGTGAACCTGCTGGGTCTGCCCCAGGGAGCGGGGGCCGTGACCTTTGTTTTAAATGTTGGCTGTCCCATCACACCTGTGCAGTTCTCACCGTGGTTCTCAGCTGGGGGCGGTTCATCTCCCTCCCAGGGCCTTCACAGCATCTGGAGAGTGTGGGTTGTGGAAGTTGAGCTGGGAGGATGGGGCAGGTGGAGGAGGGTGAGTGGGTGGCCATGCTGGGGAGGCCTCTGTGACTGGCCGTTTCTCCAGGCTGTCCTGGGCAGGGCGGGTGCAGCGTTTTCAAGGTGACTGGTGCCTCAGCTTCCTGGCAGGGCGCCTGGGCACTGCTGGGGAATGTCCGTCTGCTGGGGGACCGTGCTGCCTGGCCGTGTGCAGCCCGTGTCGGGGGTCTGTGTTCTGGGTCCCGGTTTCCCGGGAAGGCTCAGGCGGGGCTCTGAATCCTTTCCTTGCACTGCCCAGCCCGGTATCTGGAACCCTACCCCCCAAAACCCAGCAGGGCCGCCTCCAGGTTCCGAGGGAGCAGCGTGGGCCCTGGCTCCGTGGCGGCCGCTGTCCCGTTTGCCTGGCTCTGGTTTGCAGCCGGGGCGCGGCTTCCTCTGTTGGGCTGTCTCACTCCAGGTGAGTGCGGCCACCTTCCCACCTCGGTGCCCACGGCGGTCAGTGTCCTGTAGAGTTTCCTGGGGTCAGTGCCGAGGGTATGTGGGCGTCCCAGCCTCGTTTCGACTCTGGAGGGCTCCCTGTCTTGTTAGTGTGTCTTGTTTTCCCAGCGATGCTCATGGCTGAGGCCTCCACGCCAGCTGTGGGTTTCCCAAATGCATCATCCAGCTGGCCCTCCCATGGCCGTGGAGGCTGTGGCCAGTGTTGAGGAGGCTCCCGCAGCTGGCCCACTCTTGTAAGACCCCACAGAGGCTCCAGCTTTATTGTGCTGAGCTCCCAGCCCTCCCTCCCCCTTTGCCGGACCAGCGTCCAGTCCCCCTTGGTCCACTCTTACGTGACTAGCCACGGGCCAGGCCACACATGTGACAGCTCCGTGGCAGCTGCTGTTTCTCCTGCAGCCACAGTGACGGCTGTGTCTGATTCCTGGGCTGGTGGGCTTGCTGCACAGCCCTGGTGGGGCTGGGTGGGGTGGCACGGGTCTGCATCCTGGCCCAGAGCAGGCGAGGCTGTGACGACACCTGAGGGGCTGGACAAGGGGTCTTGCTCGTGTCCCCCCAGTGAGCATTTCCCCAACAAACCCAACACAGGCTGCCCCAGGGTTGGAGAGCTCGGGCTGTGTGCCCCCCAGGGGCATGAAGGAACAGGTGAGGAGGGAGAGGATGCTTGAGCGTGAAGCTTACACATGACCCCCCACCAGGCCCCTCCCCTACCCCACTGTGCTGGGGCCTGGGCTTCTCGGGGACCACACAAGGTGAGGAGTGGATATCAGCCTGGTAGCCATGCCCCCTGTCCACCCTGGCCTTGCGAAAACTGGCCCCTGGCCATGGCGGGGGCCCATGTGACTGTCCCACGCGAGGTGTCCCATGTGAGCTGCAGCAGGGGCTGCAGTCTGACCTGCTGTCTCCAAGGGTCACTAACTTTAGGGGCCATCAGGGAGGGTGGCCGACCAGCCCAGTCATTGGGAGGAGCAGCACGTAGCCCAGGGAGCGGGTAAATATTTACGGCGGAAGGGTCCGTCTGCTTTGCCAGACATTGTCCGCGCCGTGGTAGGCCTCTCTCCAGGCAAGTGGTTTCATGTCCTGCCAAAGTGGCGTTTTGCAGACTCCCCTGAGATGCGTGTACACAGTCATGTGCATGTGCTCATGCTTCCGGGAAGCGGCCCTGGTTGGTTTGAGGGGTCCAGGTCCCCTCAGCGACCAGCAGCTTCCCGCTACTCCTGAGGGCCAGGAAGAGCAAGCCAGGCAGTGCGGGGGGTGTTGTTTCCCTGACCTGAAGCTGGCAGCCCAAGCCCCCACACCTCCTGATGCCGCAAGGGCCCTGGACCCAACCAGGCCAGGCCCTGGGCAGCAGTCCTGCAGATGGCAGCGGGGTGGGGTGCTGTGCCTGGAGGTCGCTCACGCAGGGTGGACTTGGGGTTGCCCCTTTGCTCTTCTGCTACTCCACTCTCTGTCGTCTTGGCTGGCGGCTGAAGCGGGGAGTTGGAGTGGCTCCCCGGGAAGGTGGGTGGGGTGCGGCAGATCCTTGCTTGGATTGTTAAAGCCCACTCTCTGGAGCAACAAACACCGAGGTCTCCAGATGGGATGCAGGAGTTGGGGTGCGGCTGGAAGGAGGAACGCTGCAGGTGGGGGACAGTCTGATGCACTGAGTAGGACCAGAGCACCCCCACCCCGCCCTCCGGCTTCTGCTCCAGGTTCATGTTTGCAGGGGAGTCCCAGCCTGGGGGAGGTGGACCCTCTCGGACTACTCCCCCAAGCCTGCCCACTGTGGGGGCTGGCGATACAGGGCAGAGGTTGGGCTGGACTGGCAGAAGGTGGCCCTGAGTGGCTGGGCTTCTGGGGACCTGGAGGCACAGGTGGCCAGGGGCAGCCTGTGGATCTAGGATAGGGACAGATGAGAGGCCCTTACCCTTTGGGTGGGGCTGGTCTCTCTCTGACGTGGGCACCACCTTCCTGTGGCCACTCCCTGTGCCAGGCCCCGGGCTGGCTGGATCGGCTGCCTGCTTCCAACTCCTGGAAGCAGGACTGTGCCCCTCTCTGCTCAGCCTTTGTGAGGCCATAGCAGTCCCACTGGAGCAGGAACCAGCCTTGGACCCAGGGAACCCTGGCCTCTAGAGCACCCTCCTCCAGGAAGCCGTCCCACCTGTCCCTTCTGACCTCAGTGCCGTGTGCTGAGCACACTTGGGTCCTGCTGCTGCCCACAGATGCTTGACCCTCATCAGCCTGTCTCCCTGGCTTAGCCCTTAGTGGGGAAGGGGCCGGTCCCTGGGGACTTCCAGGACCAGCCCTCCACCCGGCTCCTTGGTGGACTGGTGGGCTGGGAGCCTGGGGCACGGCTTGCCAGCACTGGGCACCTCGGCCCACAGGGTCATCCCAGGGGCCACTCTTGCTCCTGGGCTGGGCCCTGAGTCTGACCCTCAGACCCTTGCAGACTGGCCATGTGATGAGAGCTGTGTGCTGGACACAATGCCTGTCCCGAGGTCGCTCAGAGCCGGGAACACCATGGGGGTGAGAGGGAAGGGCTGGCGTGTTGCCCTGCTGCTGGTTCCGGGATGGCTGTGCCCCCCCAGTGCCCCTCATTTGTATGACACGGCCGCCTCGGGAATGCAGACCTTCCGCCTACCTCTGTGCCCTGACCTGCTCGGCTGTGAACTGGGGACAGTGGGGGAGTCGGTCTGGGAGATGAGGTGTGGTTGGAGCCAGAAGCACCAGATGGAAATGCCTGGAGCCTGGTCCTTCGGCGGTAACGCTTCCCTCTCCCTTCTCTTCTAGAACCGTCTACTACACGGGCTACAGGCAGGTGTACTCCACGGAGGCCCAGACGGTGTTCCGGTGCTGCCCGGGGTGGAGCCAGCAGCCAGGGAGCCAGGGCTGCCTCTCCCGTGAGTGCCCCCAACCCCCGCTCCCCCCATGGAGGCTACATCCGCAGTCTCCTGGGGGTTGGTCCCGCTGCCACACACGATGGAGCATCTCACGGCTGCAGGGGAGACTTCAGAGCCACTGGCTCAGCCACTCTGCTCCCCAGACACTGTTCACATGAACTGATGGAAGGGGAGGACCAGCGACGCTTCTCTGGCCGGATGCTGCAGGAGCTGCAGAGGGAGAGAGTTGGGACTTGTGGAGGAGAAGAGCTGGGGGCAGGGGGCCATCTGCGTGGCACCAGGGAGGGGGCCAAGGGTGGCCCCAGGGCCATGTCTGGGTGTCAGTGGGCTCAGACGCCCCTGAGCTTGGTTTGGGGTTGGTGTTATAGAGTGTGAACCCCTTGCCCACCTACCCCGTGTGCCCACACCCACGCCCTGCTCTCTGGGTCCTTCTGCTGCTCTGTCCGGGGCCTGGGTGGGGAGCTCCACCCCTTCATGGGCACCCTGGGCCTCAGTCTCCTCTCTGCTGGATAGAATGTCAATCCTGCCTCCCTCAGAGAGAAGGGTCCTGATGGATGCAGGGGGAGGAGCAGCCCCTAGGTGTCTGCACAGGACCACAGGCAGCCTGCAACCCCCCACGGGACCCCACTGAGGGTCCCAGAGGTGGGGCAGGAATTGGGTTCTGATCCTAGCGGGCGGCTGTGAACCTCTGCTTTGTAAATGCAATGGATGGGGCTGGAGTCCAGCTGCCGGGGGTGTTGGGGGAGGGTTCCTGGTCTGCGGGTTGGGGCACAGGCAAGCCCGCTGGTGAAGCTGGCAGGGTGGGAGGAGGCAGCCGTCCTCCTGAGAGGTTGGCCCATAGGTTGGGCAGCCCCTGAAACAGCGCTGGGGCATCCAGACAGGCTGAGGTTGGGCTGTACTGTGGAGGGTGGTAGGTTTGTGGCTTCCCACAGCGTAGGGGTTAACCTTGGGTGGGCCGCTCTGTGACTGGGGTGGAAACCGGACTTCCCGGGTCGTGTCCCTGCCTGTCCTCTGGCCCCTGGGGGGGTGGGTTCCATAAACAGGGGCCACAGACGTGCTCTGTGGACTCCAGCAGAAAAGGGGGAAAGTAGAGGATGTGGTGATGTTTGTCCAGGAGAGGAAATGAGTAATTCTCTCCAGGAAGGGGCAGGGGGAGAGGACCAGACGCGCCTTGAGGGGATGATGTGGGGGCAGGTGGTGCCGGCCAGCGGCCCCTGGAGTGTGGGGAGCATCCAGCTCTGACGCCCCTCCTCTTCGTGGCTGTCTGATCACAATGGTGACCTGTGCAGAAGAGGAAGTGGGGTCTAGGTCTGTGTCCCCTGGGTTTATGGGAAGGGACGTGGATGCATCACTGCGTGGCCGGCCTGAGGTGAAGACTTCTGGGCAGGGTAGGGGCAGGGGAAGGTTTGCACAGCAGTGTCCCACAATGTCATCCACTGTGCACCCCTGATCTGGAGCCCGGTGACCCTCAGTGTCACTTGTGTCTTGGAGTGACCATCCCAGGATTGAGTTGGGGGAGTGGGAGGGCCCAAGGGCCGTCCAGACCCCTGGAGGCCCACTGTGGAGACGTCCAGCGCTGGCTGTTCAGGAACGGGGGCAGCATTGGGCTGGGTCCACAGCTCCAGGAGCTGCTAGTCTCAGCTCCAGTCTGGTGGGCCCGGCCTGTGGTTCTGCCTGTGCCCACAGCCAGGATGCTTGAGGTGGCCCTGCCCTGGCAGGCTGGCTGGCAAGAGGAAGATGCAGCCACACCACTTGGGGATTAGGGGTTGCTGAACCAGCCCAGGACTAAGGGGCCCACCTTTGGGGCTTCCCAGTGCAGGGAGGGGTCTCAGCGGGGCCCCTCCCAGGGCAGCCTGGGCCGTGCCTCTGGCTGGGGGCAGTGCTGAGGTGGTGGGGAGGTGGGACGCATCTCGGTGGCTGAGTCAGGCCCTGGAGGTCCAGGTTGTCATGTCAGCCGGCAGACATAGGACAGGGTCCCCACGTGTATCTTGAACTTGAGGCTCTCGCTTTCTTGGTTGATTTTTAAGAATTCATTTTTAGGGTGGGATTTATTTAGTTATGTACCTGGCTTGTATCTGCTTGCTTTAATTATCCGGGAAGAGCCATGTGATCTGACCTCTTGGGACACTCACTTGTCCCCCCGGCATCTGGGTGGCCAACATGTGAAGGAGCAGGGAGAGAGCTGGGATCCTGCCGCCAGCACCAGCTCATTGGTACACTCATTTTTTTAAATCCATTCATTCATTTGGTTTATGCTCAGCTGATCTGGAGCACTGAAAGTTCAGGGGGACTGGGTTAAGGTTACGGACAATACATGCCCGTGGGGGTCTCAGGCCCACGGGGGACTCAGGTCTGTGGTGAGGCCAGCTGCTGCTGGCAGATGCTGGAGGGACCCTGATGTGTGAGGACGGGCAGACCAGGCCAGCCAGATGGGCACTGGTGTTGTGTGGAGTAATTGATGTCTGTATAAGCATATGGGTTTATTTCTGGACTTCTGTTCTATTGATCTGTTTGTCTACTTTTACACCAGTATCACATTGTCTCTGTCTCTTATACACATCTGAGAGGTGGGTGGCCAGAGCCTTTCTTAGCTGCCCCATGCTGTAGCTGAGCCCCTGGGCTCCCTCTGCCTGTAGCTGCTCAGGGCTGGTTTCCCAGCTTCGTGGGGCCAGAGCCTTCCCCATGTCCTTTGTGCCTTTCACACCCGGGCTCTCATGGGGGGACCTGGGGCAGGTGCAGAATCGAATCAGGCACCCATCTTGGGGTTGGGGGACCCAGGGTCCCTACAGGTGCCAGAGCCCCCGGCCCCGGGGAAGCCCTGCCTCGGGGGTCAGGTGAGAGTGGGTGGCTGCCTTCGGTCCCCTCTTGGCCATAGGTCAGCAGGCGTCAGGCCAGCAGATGGGGTCAGTGTCGCCTCTGAGGTCCTGCGAGTGGAGGGGCCGGTGATGAGGCAAAGGGCCTTCCCTGCCTGCAGAGGGGCCCCTGGGGTCCACTCCTCTGGCTTTGCCCCCACCCTCCCCCTTTCTCCCCATCTATCTGCCCCATTCTTTCCCGACAGTCTAGCCTCCTCAGCACCTTTCCTTGTATCCAGTCTAGGCTCTCTGCCGTTCTGGGGCCCTAAAAAGTGGGCAGGTTGCGGCAGGGCCCTGTGATGCTGACTCCCGCTGGCCCCGCCCCCTCCACCAGCCACGGATATGACCTGGAAACTCGGCCATGTGTGTGACCAGCTCAGGTCCTCATGGTGTTCATGCCGGAGGACAGCAGGAAGCTTCTAATGTTCGGTAGGATTTCTCCAGGACCCACATGGCAGGTGTGACCTGGAGGTGACTGAAAAGGAAAAGTGCCAGCAGGGGGCTGCCCGATGGCCAGGGCCTTCCCCGATCTGTGGGCCCCTTCCCCTGGGAGGCACATGGGCTCTGCTGCTGGGGTGCCTGTCCTCTTGTTCAGTGGCCTCTGAACTGCACCTCTATCCCAATCAGATGACAGATTTTGCTGGCCCCTCCCCATGTCTCCACCATGGTCACCCTGGGTCCTGGCCACCCTTATTGAGTGCCCAGAGGAGGCGCCTGGCCTGTAGCAGTTCAACCCCTCAGAGCCCTGCGTGCGGACCCTGAAATGGAATGGGTGCCGAGAGCATGCTACGAAGACCACCCGTGGCTCTGTCTCGAGCTCTCTCCGTATGGGCTCAGTCCATCAGAGGCTGGAGGAAGGAGAATCAGGGCCCGAGGAGGGGCCAGAGACGGCACCAGCTCTGTGGGTGCCAGGAGCTCTGGGAAGGGATGCTGTGGTCCAGGAAGCTCTGAGTCAAGTACAGTTAAGGGGGTTGTTTTTTCAGGACTTGTCAGAGCCTTTAATACAGTAGTGTGCCCTGCAGTTTGCTGACACACGCTGTGCAGTGTTTTCCGAATGAGTTCTTTCTTTAAAAAGGAAGGGAAAAAAAGGAAGCCAAAAGTCAAAGTAATACGACAGTGTTCCTAAAGCACGTACTGGGAAGTACGCTAGTGATCCTTTCCCGACAAGCTCCTGTAGAGGCTGACCGGGTGCCTGGCGCTGCTCTCGGGTACGGGAGGGGCCGCGATCAGAGGCGGCTTCTAGCCCTGTTCTCCTGGAACTTGCATCCTGTGCGGAGGGAGAGGAAGGAAGAAAGGAAGTTTCCATGCCGGCGAGTGGGGATGCTCCAGAGAAAAACGAGGCGAGAAAGAGCCCGCGGGTGGGAGGTGCTAACTTAGTGGGCGTCCAGGAGGCCTCTGTGTCCAGGGCGGTGGTGGTCTGTGTGATGTGAGTGCTGGGCCTTACTGGTGCCCAGGGACGAGCCCTGCAGAGGGAAGGGCAGGTTCGAGGTGGTGGGAACTGGGCAGGGCTGAGCCGCTGTCCCCACCCCGGGAGCCCAGCCCTGGGTCTGGATCTGTGCCTGTGGCCTCAGCTCCTTCAGCCAGGGCCACAGGGCAGAGCGTGGCTTGGCACCCCTGTGTCCAGCTCTCGAACTGCCAGGCAGGCCTGTCTTCCCTCCGGCCTCCTCTGTGGTCCCTGGCTGGCTGGAGCTGTAGGGAAGGAGTTGTAGGAAGGTGGCCCTGCGTAGTCCCCTGCCCCAGGCGGGGCTTCCTCAGCTTCCGGTCTCTGACCACTTGTGCTTTCCCACTCTGGCTGCGGCATGGCGGCCCTGCGCCCACCCCGCGCCCAGTGGGGGAACTTACAGAGCCGGTGCCCTGGGCCTCCTGTCCGTGGTGTGGACCAAGGTACTGGGGGCAGGGCGTGTTGTCCTGCTGTGTCCCCCCCTGCCCAGTCTCTCCAAACCACGCATCACACCTGAACTGGCCTGGCCCTGTGCCCAACACACATTTACACACACACTCACATTTGGGCCTGCAGCCCACCCAGAGGGGCTCACCACATAGCCTCACATACCCTCATGTGTACACATGTTGTGCCTGGGTTTACTCACATGCGTGCGACCTACTCACATGGGCAGTCACATCTGTTCACTCAGGTGTGCACCCATGCTCATGATCACATGTGTGCGTGCACAGTCACGTGCATGAACTCACACTTACTTGGGTGCCCAGACACCTACACGCATGCTCTCACGGAGGCATGATGCAGTGGGGAGCACCGGTGATAAGACACGGAGGTGCCCCTGTCATCAGGGGCCCAGAGCGCTCCGTGCACCCAGGGGAGCTGGGCCCAAGTGTAGTTTCTGGAAGGTTCTGGGTGCACGGCCCCTCCCCACCAACTGCCTTCGGAAAGGTGGACATGGCGGGGGCAAGGAAGGAGGCTGCCCCACCCAGGTGTGCTCTCAGGGCTCCTGCAGCCCAGGATGGGCCTGGAGGGGGCAGTGGGCTTCGCTGCCATCAGGGTGCCTCAGCCTCTCACTCCTGTTGACCAGACACAATGTTCCAAAGTCAGTGTGGCTAGTTTGTGCCAGGCCTGCCTTCATGTGGGGGCTCTGGGAGCTGGGCTTGAGCCTGGGTAGAGGGAGTCTGCCCGCCTATCTTCTGGGATCCCCCCTCCCCCGTGTGGTGGGTGCTGTTCTAGGCACAGGACACTGAGGAGCCGCCTGCAGGGCATGCCGTGTCCTCGGGCACTTGGAGCCTGAGTGCCCAGCACAGAGCTGAGGTGACTCCCTCCCTGCAGCAAGGGTCCTGGTGGGAGAGGTCGGGTGGGGCATGTGATCTGGGCCCTGAGCCCTCAGCCAGCATCGGGTGGAAGGCTGGCAGGAGCAAGGTCAGAGGGACAAGGCAGGAGGGCTCAGGCCGGCTCTGTCCCCTGGGCTCCCAGGGAAGTGGCCTCCCTTCCTGAACCACTGCCAACTTGAGGTGGGCACTGGTTCCCACGCCTGCCCGCCTGCGCACGGCAGCTCTTAATCAGCAGCTGGGGTGAAGCTGAGGAAACGCTGCCCTGCAGCCTGGGCGATAAGACAGGAGCCACCCTGCCTGCCCGTGACCTTGAGCTGAGCCAGCCCTCCCTGCTGGGGTCTCTGGGATGCAGGCGAGCCCTCGCTTGCAGGGCTGGCTTCCAGACCCGCCTTTGGTGACCTCGGCATGTGGGCGGGTGGCTTGGCAGGCCAGACAAAGGTGTCAGTCTGGGTCACCCTGTCCTGCCTGTGGTCACTCAGGTTTCCACTAGCCCCTCTCGGGGCAGAGGTAAGGAGGCTCAGGCTCAGCCAAGCCTAGGTCCAGGGTGGTGGTCAGAGGGCTGAATTGCAGAAATCAAGCCCTCAGAGAACAGCCAAGTCCCATTTCCAGGGTCAGCCTGTCCTGGGACAGCGAGGCTGGGGCCACCACGGCCAGTGGAGTTGATGTCTGGCTGGGCCCGGGTGTCCCTGCCTGTCCCAGTGAGAGGAAGGGGCTGGCGTCAGGATGCCACAGATGATGCCTGGACGTGGTACCCTTCCCTGTGGACTGTGCTCCCCAAATCTGTCCTCCCATTCCCGGGCCTGGCCAGGATCCCCCTCGGAACTGGACACCCTAAGGATCCTCCCAGCCTTTGGTGTTAGGAATGTGGGCGAGTCCACCCAGCTTCACCCCAAGGCAAATGCCTGGTCAACATCTCTGAGCCTCGGCTCTCTGTCTATAACCTGGTGGGGTGGTTCCTCCTCTCTGTTCAGATGGTGGCCCTGGACCTGAGCTTCCGCAGGGCCGTGTGCATCTTCAGCTCCAGGCGACTGTGTGGGGGCAGCACTCTGACGGTGTGAAGGGTCCATGAAGATATTGCATTTGACAGATGGCAGGGAGCTTAGCCCACATTTCCAACCAACAGATGAGTATCAGGGCTGGGACTTAAATGTAGGTCTTCAGAGCCCAAGCTGCCTTGCCCTATGAAGGCATCTGGGTGGGGTGGGGGGAGGCAGCGGGGGTCCAATGAAGAAGGACAGCGTCCTCCAGCCTTGGAAGATGCGGCCGCCTGGCAGCTGCAGACCCTGTGGGCACAGTGCTCCCCCACGCCTGGCTCACCTCTACCTGCTCTTGAGTTTCTCACACTTGTGGGTTCTGGCAGTTCCTCCGGAGTCCCTGAGGGTCCTGTGGGTTCAGCCGTGCTGACAGTGACGAGGGTGGGTCCCCAAGCCTCCCCCCTGCTGTCACCCTGGCACTCAGTAGGTGCTGATAAAATTCATTAAAAAGTATGGGCTTTCCAGGTGGCAGGCGCAGTGGTAAAGAATCCACCTGCCAAGCAGGAGATGTGGATTTGATCCCTGGGTTGGGACAATCCCCTGGAGGAGGAAATGGCAACCCACTCCAGTATTCTTGCCTAGAGAGTTCCACAGACAGAGGAGCCTGGCAGGCTACAATCCATGGGGTCACAAAGAGTTGAACACGACTTAGTGACTTAAATAGCAATGTTAAGTATAAGGCAGATTTGGTACTTAACAATCTATAAACCATTTCCAAAGCATCCATCCTTCTTCCCTTTAACACCTGTGCACGGCTCCCCTAGTGGCTCAGCAGTAGAGAATCCACTTGCAATGCAGGAGACCCAGGTTGGATCGCTGGGTCAGGAAGATCCTCTGGAGGGGGACATGGCAAGCCACTCCAGTATTCTTGCCTGGAGAATCCCATGGACAGAGGAGCCTGGTGGGCTACAGGCCACAGGGTCACAAAGAGTTGGACATGCACCCTGCCTGCTAGCATTTGAGCTCTGTGAGGGAAAAATCATCAGATTGTTCACTAAGGTGTCCCATGTGTTTGTAGTAATAATAGTTTCCTTTGTGTAGCAGATGCTCAGCAAACACTAGTCAAATAGATGAATCTATCTGAGCCACTGATGGGCTTCCCAGGTAATGAATCCATCTGCCGATGCAGGAGACCTGGGTTTGATCCCGGAGTTGGGAAGATCCCCGGGAGAAGGAAGTGACAGCCCACTCCAGTATTCTTGCCTGCAGAATCCCCTGGACAGAGGAGCCTGGTGGGTATAGTCCATGGGGTTGCAAGGAGTCAGACATGACTGAGCATGTATGAGCCGCCACCACATGGAGCTTTGACATTTTTCTTTTCCATGTGTCCCCTGGGCCTGTTTTCCTACCTGCCTGCTCTTCATACACATGGCTCCTCTTTCTTGTAGCAGAAAGCAAACGTCCTGATACGAAGCCTTAGTCTGTGGCTCCCGAGCTCCATTTCCACAGCTGTGCTGTGAGTGTTGCCTGTGGTCTTCCTCACCTGTGGGGGGTTCTCTTGGGGGGGTGTTGAGTGACAGCAGGAGGAGTGGGGGGCTCCTGGAGGTATCCCTGACCATCACCCACCCGGGGGAGGGATGGGGACCCACAGGTGCTCCACCATGCTGCCCTGTCCCTTTGCTCTGGGTGCCCATCTTGCCACGAGGGGGATGTGCCCAACACCACCCCACGCCACCCAGAACCCCTGGTCCCAGGCTTCCCTCTGTGGTGACCCTGTCTTTCCAGCATCGTACGAGCCTGGGGCCTCCAGGAGCACCCTGTTGGTCTGGGTGCCTTGAGCACCTTTGTTTTTAGCTCTGAGCACCTCTGCTGTGCAGCCTTTTCTTTTTTCTGTCTGAGGATGCACTGCCCTAGACATCCCTTCTGGATCCCGAGCTCCTGCCTTCCCCCGAGGGCATCCCCACAAATGACTCTCACGTCTCACTTGGCCTGACATTTATTTGTCTCTTTCCTCTTCATTCAACAAAGTTTATGGAGCGCCTTCTAAGTGTGGGTGTGTCGGTGGCACCAAGGGAGGCGATGGTGCTGGAGGCGGCTTGTGCCTTGATCCCAGGGAGCCCAGGCCTGGTGGGAGCTTAGCTGTCGCCTTTCTTAAGGGCTGGTACACTGAGAGGTGCAGCGTTGCAAACTGCAGGGCGCTGTGGGCACTGATTTGCCTGGCGGCTTGGGAAGGCTTGGGGCTCCCCTGGTGGCTCAGACATTAAAGCATCTGCCTGCAATGCGGGAGGCCCGGGTTCGATCCCTGGGTCAGGAAGATCCCCTGGAGAAGGAAATGGCAACCTACTCCAGTATTCTTGCCTGGAATATTCCAGGGACAGAGGAGCCTGGCGGGCTGCAGTCCATGGGGTCTCAAAGAGTCAGACACAATTGAGTGACTTCACTTTCGTTTCTTTCTTTCTTTGGGAAGTCTCCCTGTGGAAGGGACCTGTTGTCCAGGCACACAGCTCTCGGGGGTCTGATGGGTGGCTAGGGGCTCTGTGCTAGGGCGATGGGAAAGCCACAGAAGGGTTTTCAGCCAGGTGCCCGTGATCTGATTCTTGCCATGAAGCAACACGATGGCTGCACCATTGAGAAAGGACGGGGTGAGTGGGACCGGCTGAGAGGACTCCAAGGGGATACTAGAGGTGGCTTCGTCCAGCCTGACAACAGAGACAAGTGTGGACTCCAGGTGCATGGGAGGTGGAGCCGATGGGCTGGCTTTGGATTGGACCTGGGCGAGAGTGAGGCCTGTTTCTGGCCTGAGCCCTTGGTGGCTGTGATGCTGTGTACCAGGTCAGGGGAGGGGTGTGGGAGCAGGGAGTGGGGTGCTGTCTCCCCCTGAGCTCTGGAACTGACCGTGGAGGTGGGCATAGGCAGGGTGCTGTCCACGGGGGCCCCCAGGCTGGGCATGGACCTGGCAGAGCCTGCAGAGGCTCCTAGGGGTGGGCAGAGACCTGGGGTGAGCTCCAACCTGGATACTTGGTTCCCCCACGACTGGAGGGGTGGCCCATCGTCGTGGTTTAAGGCTGAAGGTCTTCAGGACGGTGAAAACTTCTTTAAGATGTGAAAAGTAAACACAGCTGGCTTCCCTTCCTCCACAAAGTCGCCCAGGTCCACAGGTTTGGGGCTCTTAGCAGTGGGAACTCTGGTGCCGCATGGCCTGGGTTGGCCCTGCGCCCGGACTTACCTGTGCGGGTTCCAGGGTCACCACGTGATTCCTCCTGGTCCCCTGTGGCACTGCCTTGGCCCCCAGCCCCCAACTCCCACCTCCTTTCAGAAATCTCAGGGAGTTTGCCAGGTGTGAGGAGAGCCAGCTGGGACCCCGGCAGGGTGGCTTGAAAGGAGGGGGAAGACGCTCCCTGAAAAGACCTGTGTCTCCCTCGGCCAGTCCTCCTGACTCTAAGTCGGAAAGCCCTGGGCTCATCTGTCCTGGGCTGATTCCTAGTGGCCTGGTCCCTCCTCAGCAGCTGTGTGACCTGGGGCCATGTGCTGCATGTCCCTGAGCCCCAGTCTCCTTATCAAGGGCAGCGCCTGGTCCAGGGGGATGCTCAGACCCATGTACCCGGCTGGTGTCTCTGCCCTCGGGGTCTTCTGCCCTCCAGCTTCTCTCCCTGCTGGACCTGTGCGTCACTCTGGTGCCTGGGAAGTGTCCAGGCCACTGTTCAGAGTGTCCACTCACCCAGTGAGCACCCTGACATCTTTGGACTCAGAGCCTGGCTGTTGGGGTTGTGGGGGTGGGGGCAGAGCCCACCTGCCCTGGCCTTGCCCTCCCCTGTGTGGATGTGGGCAGGGGGTGGCTGCAGAGCCAAGAAAACTCATGCTGAAGCCCCTGGAGGCACCTGGTCCAGCCTGGGGTGGGGTCCTTTCTGTGATGGGGCTGGGACTGGGCCTGCCCTTCCATCCAGGGCCCCTGCCTCTTGGGCCGGCCGCTGCCTCCTCCATGCAGTGGCCTGGCGCTGGAGGGGGCAGCTCAGTAACCCTAGGCTACCCCCAGGCAGTGGGTTTAGGTGTAAACACAGCTGCCCCCAGGGTGACCGGTTGGGCCCAGCTGGGGCTGGGGTGTGGGGAGAGGGTCTGGGAGCAGGGAGTCTCCCCTGGAGAAGGCAGGAGAGGCTGGCTGCTCTCAGCCCTGACCTTCTGCTTGGACCCTCTCTTCTTGCTCTCCCAAGGTCTGGGCCAGCATTGCCCCTCCTCGGGGGTGGAACCAGTCTGGGTATTTCCACCAATGCGATTTTGCAGGGAGGGGGCCTCAGCCAATCTCTCAGCCTCCTTCAACTGTGGCCTGCTCCCCCTGCCCCTCCCACCCTCCTCCCACGACCCCTTCCCCCTCGGCCTCCCCCAGAAAGTGCCCTGGAGCTCCATGTCCGACTGAAGCGAGTGGGGTTTTTTTGCTTCACCTAGAGGGGCTTCACTGAACCCAGACCTGGCGGGGATGGCTCAAGCCCTGGTGGAGGGGGAACGGTGTGTGACCCAGGATGGCAGAGCGGGGCCAGTGACCCGCCTGGCTGTGGGACCCTTCCCCAGGGCCCTCACATGGTTCCAGGGCTGCAGTGGGGGTGTGGAGAGCTGTCCTGTCTGTCCAGAGTCTGGGTCCTGTCCAGGCCTGAGGCCTCACCTTATGGGGAGACTTAGGGACCTGGTGTCCTGGCAGTGGACCGGGGGTGCCCCCAGGCCCCTGCCCCTCCTCACACGCCTTCTCCCTCCCTCCACAGCCGTGTGCAGCTCCGGCCTCTGCTTTAACGGCGGCCACTGCGTGTCCGGCTCAGCCCAGCCGTGCCGCTGTCCCCCTGGCTTCCAGGGTCCTCGCTGTCAGCATGGTGAGTGGTGCCCCCTCCAGGTACTTCATGCCGGGGAGTCTCTGGTGGTTGGGGGTGTGGGGTCTCCGGTGCCCTGACCCCGCTCCCTGCAGCCCCCCGAGGGTGTTGGAAGGAGAGGCAGCGCTGCAACCCCCTTTCTCGGGGATGCCTCTGCCCCATCATCAGAGCCCACCTTGTCCAATAGCGCCCTCTGTGGGTGGGGACAGTGGGCGTGGAGACAAACAGGCATGAACCAGGGTCCCTGGGTCAGCTGGGAAGCGGCTCACCCACCTGCCAGGGGCTCCATCGTGTCGGAAGTTGGGGGACATGGGGCCCTACCCTCATGCCTGCAGACTGGAGCCTGTCCCACTGATGATCCGTCCCCTGGCAATGTCCTGTGGGGACACTGTGGGTGTGGATGAGCTTAAAGCAGGGGCTGGGGCGGGGGACAAGGGCGATAGAAATTTTATAAAGAAATGGAGATGAGTACGTGAAAAGTCGTCCAAAGAACCTGCAGACCTCCTTCTAATTTCTTGGCGTGAGTCTCCCTGGTGGTCTTCTGCTTTGAGTTATTTACCTGACCGTGTAGCTCGCGGGTCCTGCTGGAACAGGGCATGGAGCTGCGGCCGCCGTCAAAACGCTTGAGATGATTTCCGCTGCTTTGAACTTGCTTCTGCTGAGCAGCTGGGGGCCTCTTCCCCATGACGCTGGGGCGTACATCCTGTGACGTGCTTTAAGGCTCTGGATGCCAGCAGGCAACCCGAGGGAAACCAGGAAATTGTGAGGGACTGGGGCCCCCATTTGTAGGGGGGACCCCCATGCTCTTACTGTTCCCTGTGCATTCACATGCGTGTGCCCCCAAAGCGGGGCTGAAAGCGGGGGTCTTGGGGAGGTGCTGGTCGAGTTCTGAGCCTGGCACTGGTGCCTGGGGTGCTGGCATCATTGGAAAGAGTCGGCAGGCTCTGACTGCTCGTTGAATGCCTTCCGTGAGGCGGACGGTCCTGCTTCCTGGGCTCTGGGTGCTGGAGCGCTGCTGTCCGGCCACGGCGTGAGGACCACTGTCTCCCTTCCAGGTGCTGGGGTCCCGGCTGCGTTCCCTGGGCCATCAGGGCTCCAAGCCTCCGTCAGGCCTCCATGTGGATTTAGAGCCTGAGCACCTCTGTGGGCTGGACAGAGGTGACTCCACCCCACGCCAGGGCAGGCCGGGGTCCAGGCTGGGGTGCAGGGGCCCAGCTGCCATGCGTCACCTCTTCTCGGGGTCTTTCTGATAGCCGTGGGTGAGTGTGGAGATGCTGGGCTGTGTGGTCAGGGCAAGAGGGACATCCGGCCTCGAGCTGCTGTAGGGTGGTCCCTGGGAATGGGCTGTGCCTTGACAGTCAGCAGCCCCGGGGTCCCTGCTGCCCAGGGAGGGCGGTGAGGAGGTGACGGTGCGGTGTGGCCTGTCCTTGGCCTCGTCCTCAGGAAGCAGCCAGGACACCTGCCCCCTGCCCTTGGGCCAGGCTTTCTCTAGCCCCCTCCCCTTCTGCCATGCTTTCTGGGGCCACTAGTCCTCCCACCACTCCTGCCCTGACGCTCTTTCCGACGCCCAGCCCTAAACATCACTGACGGGTGCTCCCTTTGTCTTGAGCAGCAGCCCCCTTTCTGTGAGACGTGACACTCGGCCTCCTGGGTACCAGAGGGTGCATGGCTTGCAGGGGTGAGGTGGGTGGGGGGCTCGTCATCCAGCAGGTGCTCTGCAGCCAGCCGGGGGCCCGCTAGGGCAGCACCAGCCGCTGGACTCGGAGACCCACGCTCGGCGCTCCTGGTGGGGAGGGGCCCGTGATCACAGGCTCACACACTCGCTGGTCTCTTGGAGTCTGGGCTCCAGGCTTGGCTTTGCCTCCAGAGCAGCCCTGCTCCCGTGGTCACTTAGGGATGGCCTCTCGGGGTGGGGGCACCTTCCCGTCCCTTCCCACACTCTGCCTGCGTCACTGCCTTGAGCCCTAGCCTCGTCTGCTTCGTGGAAGAGGAATCTGGTGTCAGAGAGGTCTGGCTGCTGCTGGCCGCTCAGCAGAGCTGGGGCTGGAGCCTGGTCTAGCCCAGTGAGCACCTTGAACCTTCCGGCCATGCTGTCTCTGGTCATTGTGCTGGCCCTTGGTGGGGGCAGAGCCTTGTTGAGATCTGACTGGGAGGAGAGGGCTGGATCCCCAGGACCCCTCCCTGTCCACCTCCCAGGCCGGAGCATCTGTATGGGGAGGGGTGAGGGGGCTGGCCTGTGACAGCCCGTGGCCCTCCAGGGTCGGGGGCCTTCCTGGGAGAATGGCCAGTTGTAGTAGACAAAGCTGTAGGGTCGCCCCTAGGCCTCCTCTTAGGATTTCATCTCCTGCAAGAAATGTCTGGTGTGCAGAGCAGGCGTGAGGTCTGGTGTTCAGGGTTTGGTATACAGGGCTGAGTGTGCAGGGCTGGGTGGGCAGAGCTGGTGTGCAGGGTGGGTGTGCAGAGCTGGGTATGCAGGACTGGATTGGGTGTACAGGGTTGGTGTGCAGAGCTATGTGTGCAAAACTGGGTTGTGTGTACAGGGCTGTTGTGCAGACCTGGTGCAGGGTGGGTGTGCAGGACTGGGCTGGGTATACAGGGCTGGTGTGCAGGGCCTTTGAGCAGGGTTGGTGTGCAGGGCTGGGTGTGTGCAGACCTGCTGTGAGGCCTGTGCCCCCTGCAGGGCCACTCTGTCCCCTTCCGGTCCATCCACGCTGGGTTTGGAGCCAGCAGACTTGAGACCTGGCACTGTTGGGCATGTTACTCACCGCCCCTCCCCCCAATATAATTGATTCCAGTTTCAAAAATAAAAGCCATATTTTTTTCTGGTTTCTTAAATACTTTCATTTGAACAAAAGAGTAAGGGAGGGAGAAAGGAACCCTGCTGATGGTGGGGAGCAGGGGGAGAGGAAGAGCCCTTCCCCCCGCCTGCTCCTCCCCTCACCTTGGGCCTGCCTGCCCACCTCTGTCTGCCGCCCCCTCCTCTCCCTGGAAGACTTTGGGCAGGAGCCTCAGGAGCACAAAGGGAGCCTGTGCTGGCGGAGCCTGGAGCTGGGGCTGGAGGCTGGGGCAGCACAGGCCCTCGGTGCAGTCCTGCCAAGGACGGCTGTCTGTCCAGGCCGGGCATCTTGTCATCCTGATGTGCCTGTGGGCCTCAGGGTAACGTGCCAGACTCCAGCTCCCCTCTCTGTTTGGTGGGGATGGAACAGGGGGATGTTTGTGCAGGTCCCAGGCATCAGTGCAGGGGAGGGGCAGAGTGCCCTGGCAGGGTGGTCGTGACCTTTTCTCCCCAGAGGTCTGGCCATTGAGGGACCTAATGGATGATGGGGGGAGGGTGGTGATGGTCCCTTGTCCTGGGGTCCCTGCACACAGGATGCCTGAGTTTCTGTGGGCAAGTGGTGCCCATGTGGCCTCTCCTTTGGAGTAGCCTGAGGTCAGGACACCCCCCAGGACCACCAGCCTCCTTGCCCTGAGGACCGGCACCTTCGGGTACCCTGACACTAAGTGGGCTCCGAGGATCCTATCATAGGATCCATTCCATCAACCTGACTAGGAACGGTTTCCACCCTCTGAAAATACAGCTTTGTCCTCCCTCTGCACCCAGAGTACAGCTGGGTGCGGCTTGGAGTGAGCGATGGCAGAGGCCCCTCCCGCCCATCCCCCAGATCTGCTGGGGACGATCTTGTCATAGCCTACTGGCCTTGAATCTTTCAGGAAAAACAGGCAAAAAGAGTACACTTTGGAACGTTGTTCGATCACTAAGTTGTGTCCCACTCTTTGCGACCCCCTGGACTGTAGCACCCCAGATTCCTCTGTCCTTCACTATCTCCTAGAGCTTGCTCAAGTTCATGTTCATTAAGTCAGCGATGGCATCCAACCATCTTGTCCTCTTTCATCCCCTTCTCCTGCCTTCAATCTTTCCCAGCATCAGGGTCTTTTCCGATGAGTTGGCTCTTTGAATCAGGTGGCTAAAATATTGGAGTTTCAGCTTCAGCATCAGTCCTTCAAATGAATATTCAGGGTTGATTTCCTTTAGGATTGACTGGCTTCATCTCCTTGTTGTCCAAGGGACTCTCAAGAGTCTTCAGATTTGAATGCATCAGTTCTTCTACACTTGACCTTCTTTATGGTCCAGCTCTCACTCACATCTATACGTGACTACAGGAGAAACCATAGCTTTGACTAGACAGACCTTTGTCTGCAAAGTGATGTCTCTGCTTTTTAATACACTGTCTAGGTTTGTCTTAATTTATCTTTCTCTAGTATCATAAATAGCCGCTGGTCATTTCTTGTGACCTGGTCTCTGCTGACCTCAGAGAAGGAGAGCGGCCTCTGAGGTCCGAGACCTGGGTAACCTCTAGGTACTTCTTAGTTCAACAAACTTAGGCCCTGGTCCCTCTGGGCCTCCATTACCTCAGCTGTCAAATGGTCAGGTTGGGTCCGTCTCTCAGGCAGCTCTGGGACTTGCTCCTGGGTCCACGGAGCTCTCAGGGCACCAGTGCTGATGTTTAGCAGGATGAGTGGTCTGTAGGAGTTCCTGAAGGAGGTGGGCCTGTGGGCTGGGCTTGGAGGTGCAGGTGGGGCCAGGTGGCCTTTCCAGGTGGGAGCAAGACAGGGCCAGAGGAGCAGAGTGGAGGGAGGGAGTCGGTTTGGCCCAGAGGAACTGGTGGGGACAGATGGCAGAGAAGGTTCTGCCGGGAATCAGAGACTTAGGGTTCACCTCTGAGCCGTCTGGAATGACCTGGAACCTGGGGAGGGGCAGCCCTGGGAACCCAGGCTGGCCTGCCCCTCCTCTCGCCCCCTCTCTGCAAGGAGAGGTGTCCGTGGTCCTACCTGGAGCCTCAGGCCCAGGCCTCCTCCTTTGAAGGAAGGAGCCCGATCCCCACAGGAGCAGGGAATGGGTGGGTGGGGTCCTGGGAGTGGCCCTGAGTGGCTTTGGGTTCTTGAGGGGGGAGGCCCTGGTCTCTGCCAGGAGGCCTTGGGAGCAGGCGGCTCCCCCTGAGGGCGTGGGGGTGAGAGGCAGGCCCATGGGTCCTGAGCTCCTGGCCTTGGCTCAAGGATGACTTTGTTTCTAAACTGGGATAATTGATGAATGGAGAGGAAGCCGCCCCCAGGCTGCCCTTCAGTGGTGCCCACTGTATCCGAGGGTGGGAGCCTGACCCCTGGCTCGAGGTCCAGACACCGCCGAGGGCTGCTCTTGGCCGCTGGCCGGGACCAGGCCTGGGACCTGGCTCTCCTCTGCCTGACTGGTGTGCAGAGCTGCCAGCTCCCCCAGGCCCCTTGTCCTGCTCTGCCCTCCCCTTGCCCCCACCCTGGTGGGCACTGTGGCCTTTGGCTCTCACACATGCCCAATTTAGCTACAGTGAACCCCTCCTTTGAGGATAGTTCCCGAAATCTCCAGGGAGATTTTTCCACTCCCTGTGGGAGCTGGCGCTGGGCATCTGCTGGTGGTGGTTGGGATGAATGGAGGGGGTGGCTGGCTGTGGCTGTGCCCTCTGGCCCTGCTGGCCTGGCCATCAGCGGGGACAGGTGTGGCTGCTGCCCTGCACTCGGGGGTCCGTGTCTCTGCAGGGCAGCGGGTCTCCAGACTGCCTGCTCCAGGATAGCCTGGGGACCCCCGCAGTCAGACTCCCAACTCCTTTCAAAGCATCTGACTCTGGGAAGGGCCTTCATGTTCGCTCCACGAATCCTTTAATTACCAGGTTCGTCCCCTGCCCCCCCTCAACCACCCACAAAGGCGCCTCTGTCTTTCCGATGACTGTTCTCCAGGCCTGCTCTGC
This sequence comes from Cephalophus harveyi, assembly GCA_006410635.1. NCBI lineage: Eukaryota > Metazoa > Chordata > Mammalia > Artiodactyla > Bovidae > Cephalophus > Cephalophus harveyi. The sequence goes on along the minus strand of SJYT01004551.1, from coordinate 42,880 downwards.
ACACAGTGGGGCTGTGGGCTTCTCCCAGGGCTGGCCTCTGAGATGGGGTGGTCTTCTAATGACATAATTACAGCAGGATCCACCAAGAGGCAGGCCTTCTGGGGCCCTGGGGGCCTGTGAGCTCGCCCCCCTCCCGCCCCATGCCTCCCCCCTGGGTGTTTGGTAAGTGGATGGCAAAAGTGCCCCTGCCCATGTGGGACCTACCGTCTGGGCAGAATGGAGGCTGGGTGTGCAGTGAAGGACAAGGCCTTCCAGCCTCACTTGCCCAGGGATGCCCCCGGCTGGACCCCCGCCCATCCTCCTGGGTGGGCTCCTGAAAGGACCGTGGGAACCTGCGCTCTGCCTTTCCCTGGCCTCGGCCACAGAGCTTGTCTGTGCCCCTGGGAGCTGTTTCGGACCCTCCCAGTGAAATGCCCTCTGGGCTGCAAGGGTCTTCCTGGGCGTGCCCTGGGGTGGGCTGGGGACTTGTCCCATTTTACAGATGAGACCACTGAGCCCCGGCAGTTCCTGAGTTGCCAGGGTCAGTGCTGTGCTCAGGATGGGCAGACAGCTTCTCGGTCCCAGCAGGGCAGGGTGGGTTGCACGTGGAGGTCCTGCTAGGGTGGGGGAGCCTGGGGAGTTTCTGGGGCATCTGTGCCGCCTGCATGCCCACTGTGGGTCCCCTGACCATTGCCGCCTGGGGACTGACAAGAATCAGGGTGCAGGAGCCCTGGATGTGTTTGGAGCTGAGGGGCCATGCCTAGGCTTTTGGCTGACCTTTTCTGGTAGTCTGCTGGGCTGGTAAAGCCCGGCAGCTGCCCACTTGCCAAGGGGCTGTGGTGCCTGATTTTCTAGCCACTGGCTGGCTGCGGTGCGTGGCTTGGCACTTCCTGTTCTGGACACAGGAATGGCTGGGCCGTGCCGGGTAGGGCAGGGGTGGGGGCTCAGAGACCCCTCTCCGCTCAGACGCCTCTTGCTGGTCCTCCTGCACCCACACTGGCCAGGCTTTCTCTGCAAGGGAGGGGACCAGAGGAGCCCAGCTGAGGGCCCGGAGCGCGATAAGACCAGGGCCTGCCCCCACCTCCCCCGCTGAGCCCTCATGGCCCTGTGTGCTGGGCTGGGTGGGGACACCCATGCCAGGAGGGGCTGATGGCTGGGCATCAGGGGCAGCGCGCATCGGGGTGGGGCACGGGGGCAGTGGAGGGGGCTGGAGGGGCCCCAGGAGGGGAGTGTGATGTATGGGGGCCCCTTTACTTGGGGGCGCTTGGCCTGGGCGCTAAGGAGAGGCTCTCACAGGCAGGCCATGGGTCACTGCTCCCCGAGAATCGTGTGTGGAAGGGAACTCACGCATGAAGCCTGAGCCCACCTTCCAGCCCTGTGTGGACACACTGTTCTACTCTTGCTGAAGGGGGCGCCTTCCGAGGACCCCCTGGGGTATCCAGGACCACGGTCCACGCCCCCTACTGTGTCGGGCCCCCTTCTCATCACCCCAGAAGCCTGTTCCTCCCCCCACAGTGGGAGCTTCTGTGGTTGGCACTCACTGCTCACCCTGGAGCCCTGGCACCTTAAATGAGTCATAAAATGTAGCAGCTGCAGAGCGGAGCTGAGAGCCTCCGTCCCTGGAGCATTCCTGCCCCGGGCCATCCGGTGCTCGGGAGCCCGTTTGGGGGCTGGTGCTGCCTCCGCCAGCAGTTGGACCCCATGGCTCGGGTGGCCACGCCCCTGTTCCCCAGTCGGACAGCGCCCTGGGACCCTGGGACTTCGTGCGGGGGCTCTGAGGCAGCGGGCTCTGGCGAGCCGAGAGCCCCCGACGCTGGCTGGGCTCCTGGACGGGTGTCTCATCCCCGTGCCCACTCGACCTGTGGTGCCCGCCTGCCGAGCGCTGGCCGCCAGGGCTGTGGTTGTTGTTCTGTTGCTAATTTGTCTGACTCTTTGCGACCCCATGGACTGCAGCACACCAGGCTCCCCTGTTCTTCACTGTCTCCCTGAGTTTGCTCAAATTCATGTCCATTGAGTCGTGTGGTGCAAAATCCAGGAAAGACCCCAACTGCCCACTTCCAGGATTCCCGGGGCCGTGCCTGCCTCCGTGTCCTGGCAGGATAATTAATGAGGGGTCTGTGAGCGCGGGAGCTGGCATTCTGGAATCTGGCTCGGGTTCTGGCGGCCCCCCGCATTCCAGAGCAGGGCCTGGCCTCTGAGCCCCGGTCGGACCGAGGCCTGGGCAGCATCGCGCGGAGCCCGGCCAGCTAATTACGGGCAGTAACCGCAGGAGGAGGAGGTGGCGGCCAAGGGCGCCGACAGCCTGCTGGACTGGTCTCCAGCCGCGGCTGGTGTGGAGGAGCCGCTGTCCAGGTCGATCTCCCAGCCAACATCTGCTGTGCTGGGAACCAGGAGCGGCAGAGACAGGCATCACCCACCATTCAGGGTCAGGGCGAGTTTAGCCATCCGCGGAGGCTGGCCAGCCCTGGAATCAGGGGTCTCAGCACGGAGGAGGTCTCACCCCCGCCGAGCCCCAGGCTGCTGCCATTGAGGTCCCGCAGGACCACGAGGCCAGAGGGGGCGCCGGCCGTTCCCGGAGCAGGACGTGGGGCAGGTGGCCCACATGCCCATGCACAGCTTGATCGCCCCAGCCCTGACTGGGGACCCGCCCCCCTCGCCAGGAAACCACAGTGCATGTTGGTGTGCGCAGACCACAGTATATGAACCTGGAGGTGAGGAGACCCGGACAGTTGGGCCCCACAGGTCGCTTCGGATGCTCTTAGCATGCACTGGGCTCGCCAGTGTCCTGGCTTTGCCTTTGTCATCCGTGGGCTCCTGTCCAAAGGGCTGGCAGTGCCCTTCCTGCTCAGGGAAAGGGAGGGCGTGTTGGCAGCACACTCGGCCAGGACGACCGGACCGTTTACTGGGAAAGGCTGAGCTCCTCTCCGGCCAGCGTGTCCATGCGCGTCCCCGACAGCAGCCATCCCACACAAAGGGTGCGGCCACACGGCCCCTGGACGTTTGCGCTCCAGCTGCGTCCGGGGGCGACTGTGGGGCAGACGGCATTGCCTGTGTCCCATTGGACTCTCGCATCCCCTGGGGCTTTCTGCCATTCCTGGGGACTCTGGCTCCGGCGCCTGGACCTTGGGTCTGCCCACCTGGAGGTCAGGGCAGCAGGTCTGGGAGCTCAGGTCTCCCTCGGGACTCTGGTGTCACTGGTTACCGTGCTTGTTGAGGGGTGTAGGGGAGGTTCAGCATCAGAACTCCAGCTCCCAGTCCCAGCGGGCTGCTCCCCCTGCACTCCCGCGTGGCCCCTTCTTCTGCCCCCTCCCGTGGGGTACGCTCACCCCCGAGGACCACCTCACCTTACAGCCTTAGTGCTTGCGCCCACACCTCTGGATCAGCCCCTCCCATGGGCCGTCCTCCAGGCTGAGGACAGGCATGCTGGACACGAGGGCAGGCCAGCTCTGGGCTAGATTCAGGACCGACCTCCACCTCGCAGGGTGATTGAGCTGCTCTTCCCGTGGCTGGGTCTCTCAGGGTGCCCTCCGGGAGCTGAGGGACCACGGGCAGGGTGGAGGTGCCTGTGGAAGAGGTGGCACCGACAAGGCAGCCAGTGCCCAGTGCAGGCCTCCAACCCGTACCAGGGCCTTCCTCTTGCACTCCAGCTGGGAGGGTGGCTGGGCATTCAGGGCTCACACTGCCTGACCCCTGTGTGCATGGTCGTCACCCGCTAGACGCCATGAGAGCTCCAGGACTGGGTGCCCAGGCGCACATAGCTCCGTGGGTGCTCACACTTTCTCAACTAAACTCCAGCTCGACTAGCTCCCTACTCCAGCTGGAGCTGGTCTGCCCTCGTGTCCCACTCTGCTGGTAGGGTTTCCAAGGGCCTGCCCTCCTGCCCCGTCCTGCATCTGAGGGACTTGGCTCAGGCTGAGCCGGGCGGCCTGCTTGTTGCCTGGCTGAGCTGCAGAGGGGGCAGGCGTGGACGCAGCAGGGCTGCAGACCGTGCTGGCTGCTCTGCTCACAGTCCCCCGGCCCTCCTGCCTCCAGGAGCGCGTACCACGTTGGCTGAGCGTCTGGGTTCCCACGAGAGAGGGAAGGTGTCGGGGCTTCTGGCTCTTTCTGTGGCTCGTGGTGGGGACGCCCCACCCCGACTCACCAGCCCCAGGATGTACCTATTGGATTCACAGACACAGAGCCGTTAGGAAGAGCCCCGAGTGCCTGGGTCTTCAGGTTGGAGGACCTGAACTTGGGCCCCAGTTCGTCACATCCCAGTCTTCCTGGTGGGCTGTGGGACGGTGTGTCTGGCTCAGGCGGCCAGCAGGGTGCAGAGCCTGAGTGGTGGGGTGAGTGGTCCTCACTGAGTCTCTCTGTCCCTGTGGGTGCGATGACGTCCCTAGGGACTAGGAGGGCCATCCTGGGAGGCCTGGGAAATGCTGGCCGTCATGTGGTTAAGCATGACATGTGCTGTGACACCTGGAAAGCAGGAGGGCTCGTTCCTACACACTGTGGCCAGATGGGGAGCCTCTGGGCTCTGGCCTGGAGGGTCCTGGGTGGTGTGTCCTGTGCCCTGGGAGCCTGGGACTGCTGGAGTGCCTGGGGGCTGGCTCTCCCCTGGCCCCAGAGGTCACCGACACGCCTGCTCCCCTGGCCGTAGAGGTCACAGACACACCTGCTCCCCTGTTGCCCAGGCCCTGGAGGTCACAGACACGCGTGCTGCTGGTGGGGGTGGACAAAGGCAGGCAGATGGCATTGGGATGGGGGCCGAGTGTCCTCAGGAGTGGCATGGGTGTCCACTGCTCCTCATCTTACACCCCCAGTCAGGTGGGGACGAGGGGAGTGTCGGAAGGGCTGCCCCTCCCAGATAAAGTCATCCCACCTGGCTCCTGGCAGCAGGTATGGAGGGGCCTGACTTGTGCCATTTCCAAGGCCAGGGCTCCGGGAATGGGACAGAGAGCTGGGCCCCATGCCTTAGACAGCTGCCTTGCATGACTCCTGAGCAGGGCATTTCCCCAGGGGGTGGGGACTTGACTTCCCCTGATGCTGTGGGGTGCTACTTCTTCCGGGTGGTCGCTCCAGCCTGAGAACCTAGGCCCCAGGTCAGAAGTGGCCAATGGATGCTGCCCAGTCCAGCCCCTCCTTTTACAGACTACGTGTGGCACAGAGAGGGGGTGCCTCTGCCCAGGGGCCCTCTCTGTGTGTGCTCAGTGAGGGCGGGTGTTCCCTGCTGGGCCCCCTGCACTGTTTGGACGTTTGGATGGATGTGTCAGTGGACGGATGATGGATGGATGGATGGGTGGATAACTAACATGGGGATCTGTAGCTAGGCCCACTGCATACCTGCTGACACCTTGTTCTCTTCCTCTGGACCCACTGGGGTGGGCAGCTGGAAGGTGATGGAGGACCCAAGGTGGGTAGGTGAGATCAGGCTCTGGCCAGGAAGATGCCACCTGTGTGTGAAGGGGCACATGCCCAGTGGGGTGAGAGGGTGGGCAGCTGGCCCTGTGCGCTGAGCGGTGTCCACCTGGGCTTCACCCCGTGCGAGGCAGGTGTCGTGCACTGGGGCCAGGCCTTGCATCCCTGACCTTTCTCTGTTAGGCACCGGCCTTGGCCCCCAGCTGGCGCCGGCTTCTGAGGGTGGTCCCGGCTCTTGGAGCCCCTAGAGGGGTTGGGGGGAATCCCAGGGACTGGCTGGGAATGTGGGCACCCAAGCACACAGGGCCTCTTCTCCCCACACTGTGGACCCCCAGACTCTCAACCCGGGGCTGCCAGCTGCCCCCAGGGACTCCCAGCCCTGCCTGCCCTCCCAAGGCCTCTGTGGCTACAGGTAGGCCCAGAAAGAACAGCCCAGGCATGGGGGACCCCAGAGCCTCCTGGCAGGGCTCCTGCCCCAGCTTGGGGGTGGTGCAGGGAGGGACCCACCTGCTCTCCCCTCGGGGTGGTGCACTGGCGCCCCCTGGTGGCAGTGACACGCCAGCACAGGCGCAGAGGGCTGCCTGGAATTTGCCGTCAACGGTGGGCGCCAGCTCCTCCTCCACTCCCTTTGCCATCCCCGCGGGGGATGCTGGTGTCACCTGTGACGGCTGCCGAGGGACACAACTGGGGGAGAAAGAGGCTGAGACCTTGGCGAGGAGTCCAGGGGCACGAGTGCGGAGGGGGCGGCCTGGGTGCACGGCCTGCATTCAGCCATGCACTCATTGGTTCATTCATTCATCCATCCGCCCCAGCAGTCATTGAACCTGCCGTGTCCAGGCCCCATGCGAGGGACTCAGCTGTGCATGGGGGCCAGTGCAGGAGCGGCGGGTGGGTCACCGAGGGCCTGCTGGGGCATGACTGGGCGTTCCTCAGCGACCTTGCTTGCTGCACATTTGTGGTGCATGCGCTTCCGTCAGGATGCTGAGAGCTTTGCCTCAGGACGGGGGAGCAGGCCCCCGAGTGCTGAGGCCGGAAGTCAGGCAGCCATGGTGGCTCGTGCTGAGGCCAGGCTCGTGGCCAGGCTGACCCCGGGCCAGGGCAGAGAGACTGAGGAGTCAGCGCGGAGGGAGAGGAAGTCCCTGTGTGTCCAGACGAGGGGAGGCTCCATGCGAAAGAAAGAGGGGGCTTCTCCGTGTGAAAGAAAGAGGGGGCTCCGGGGTCTGGTCCAGGAGATGGGGTGGAGACAGCGATTTCTGAACTCGGGGAGACCAGGGTGGGAGCAGTTGGTGGGAACGTGGGGCTTCTACTTAGGCCTCTGTGCCAGGAGGGGTCCTCTGGCCGAGAGGTTTTGCCCCAAGCCCTGGGGAGGAGTGGGCATCTGGATGTGTGCTTGGGAGAGGCCACAGCCTTTCCTTCTCAGACATGAGGGCACTGCAGGGCCCAGGCTGCTGGATGCGCCGGCCGCTCTCTGGTCTGTGTGCCGATCTGCAGGGTGGCGGCTGGACTCGCTGGCCCGCTCGGGCCCTGTGGATTCTAACACTCGGAGCACCGGCTCCCTTCTCCTTGGGGCTGTCTGGGAGCTGCAGGAGGGCTCTTTGCAGAAAACAGAACTTCCGCTCAAATCCAGATCTCAGACAAAGTAATCATCACTGTTGAATGTTCCTTCGCTCAGCAAGGGTTCTTCCAAATTTATTTGTTGACTTTTATCATGTGCCAGGCACAGCTGGGGGTTGGCCATGCCGTGGCTGCTGAGCCGACATGGCCTGATCTCAGGGACCTTCGGTTCATGGGGGTCAGAAGTCCCACTGCCAGAGGTCTGATGGAGGCTGTGAAGGGGACATTCAAGCTGGCCCTGGCCCGGGGTCAGGGCAGGGCAGCCACCTTGCAGGGAATTCCCAAACCCTTCATGTGTCCATCTGTCTGAGCCCGTAGGTCTGGGATCTGTTGGCACCAAGTGTGGGGCTTAACGCCAGGTCCTGCAGGGGACCCCTCTGGGGAGCCTTCCCAGCCAGGACCCCGGAGCTGTTGGGAAGAGTGAGCGGCCCGCCAGAGAATGAGACCCAGGAGGGGCCAGCTCCCTCCTCAGGAGCCAGCCTCCTGTCTGGACAGGGGCAGGTCTGGTGTGGAGGGGCTCCCAGCAGGGCAGGGCCTTGGCTGGCCAGAGGCTTAAGAGTGTCCAGGCTCTGGATTTCACACCAGGGTTTGGAGCCCAGCCGAGCACTCTGACCCCAGGGTGACTGGGCTTCCGCTGTGGCCCCAGCCCGGTTCCCGGCAGGGTTCTGAGCTCTGCTTCAGGAAATGATAGATAGAGAAAAGCCAGTCCTCCCCCTGCCGGCCCCCTCCACAGTTCTTCCTGATCTTGACTTAGAAAGAGGCAAAGAGCGGGCACTGCACTCTGTCGTCCAGAACAGAAGGCGTTGTCCAGTGTTGGGGCCCTCCCTCCATGTCAGGACCATGCTGTGCAGGCCACTGGGCTCGGGACTAGAAGGGCTCTGGGGGACCTCACACAAGCTCAGGAATCAGAGTTCTTGGTACAGAGAGAGAGAGAGAGGGATGCAGACGCACCCGACGTGTGAACACAGGCATACACCCACATGTGCACACGCATGCACCCACTCCTGCACACACACATGCGGAGGGCGTGTGCTGAGAGTGTGCCTGGCTCGGTGCACACCACCCTCCCCAGCCTCGCCTCCTGCTGTGGGGCAGCTCAGAAGCAGAGGCAGAGGCCGGCCTCCGGCTGCAGCCCCATCCCTTCCACCAGAGCGTGAAACAGCCCAGGAACTCGGCCGTGGAGGGGGAGTGGAGACCTGGACATTGGGGAACCAAGGAATGTTCTTGGCTCCCTTCTGGGCCTTTTACATTTTGTCTTGTTTTCTGGGAAACAAATGGAAAAAATATCCCTGTTCCCACATTTTTGGAGGCTGATTTGTATAAACAGGCCAGACCCGATAACTTTCAGAGTAAACAGAGAAACTGTCCGAAGTCGGGCGCTGGGGCCTGGGCCGAGGGCAGGGGTGACGGAGCCCTTCTGGTCCTGCCGGGGCTGCTCCACGACCTTAAGGGCCTGAATGCTAATAACTTCGTGCCGACTGCCTGTGAGGGTCCTGCTCGAGCACCTTCCTCCTGGCCTCCCGTGATACCTGCCCCCCACCCCATCTTGGGCCTGGGGGGCTGGCTGGACTGGTGGTGGGAGTCCCCCCTAAGCCCTTGTGCCCCCTCCCTTCACTGGGTTCCCCAAAGCTCCCCAAAGCCTGAGGTCCCTTTGTCCTCCACAGAGCCAGTGGCAAGGCAAGTGGTCTCCCATTCTGAAGGCCATCTCTCCTGCCAGATGGGGTCTGCTCTGCACCCCCTGCCCACTGGAGGCAAGTGCTTTGTGAGAACTGGCAGCCTCACCTGACCCTGAGCCACCTCTGCACCTGGGGAGCCCTGAGCAGCCAAGAGCTGAGCCTGCCCTGCAGAGCCTCTGGAGTCCTAGGACATGTGAGCCTGGGGACAGGAGAGGCCTGGGGGAGCGGAGCCCAGCGGTGGACAGCCCAAGCCACCCACCACTCTCGACCTGCCCCTGTGACCTTCTCCCAGAGGGGACCACCTGGTGACCCTGGAAATCCACAGCGAGTGAGGCCTGTCTGACTGTTTCTGGGCGACCCAATCTTGGTTTCCATGGTTGCCCTGGAAACCACAGATGGGGAGGGGGTTGACTGGCCCTGGGAAGGAATCCTTGACCCTCAGGGAGCTCTCCCCTGGGAAAAACTTGTGAGCAACTCAGTGTTCTCAAACGCATGCTCTGAAGCGAAGGAAGTGCGTCCGAGGAGGATACGTGCTGCGTGCTTCCAGCCAGCGACATTTTGGAAAAGGCAAAACTGTGGAGGCAGCACAAAGCCGGATGGTTGCCAGGACCTGGGGGAGGGGGAGACCAGGTGGAGCCCAGAGGCGTTCAGGACGGTAGAGCCCCTCCATGCTTTGCTGTCACAGTGGATCCATGACCCCGTGCATTTGTCACACCCACAGGACGTGCAAACTGCCAGCATTAGTTAGTAATGACGTCTCGGTACGGGTCCACGTGCTGCAATAAATGTAGACACGGACGTGGGATGTTAGTAACAGAGAAAGTTGTGTGCACCAGGGAGACGAGATCACAGAGAACGCTCTGTGCTTTCTGCTCAGTTTTCCCAAAAACGTGAAACTGCTCTAAGAAGTAAGATCTATTAACTCCAAACAAAAGATGAAGAAAGAGCCCAGCCTTCTGGCCTTGGGGACTGGCCTTGCCTGACCCCATCCTGAGAATGCCCCCCCGCCTCCTGGGTGGGGCTGGCGCCTCAATTTCTTTCTGCACTTTATTTGGGTTTTCTTGGCATATTGCTTAGTGCACCTTCAGAAGCCTCACTTACTTTGTCCCCTGAGGACGGGCTCCACGGTTTCTGGTTCCCTGTCTGGTCCCCTCTTGCCTCAGGAGCCACTGGTTTTAATTGTCATTGTTACAGACATCTGGAAGTTGAACTGAGGGGTCAAGCGTCAGGGTCCCAGTGCTGTCCATCTAAAGCCTCTGAGCAAGAGGGACCCTTTCTGTCACAAGGCCAGTTTCTCCATCAAACTAGAAGAAACCTCCCACTGGAAAGCAGTGGTCTTACAGTGATGGTCAAGACCGAGGTTCCTTTAGGGAGCAAGTAGCTGGGCCCGCTGACTGCCCCCATCACGGTCACGTTTGAAGCCTGCAGAGTTCCTTCTTCACCTGCTGGCTCCCAGGCACTGGGTTTGGACAGAGTTGGTTTCATTGCAGACCTTCCAGGCGCAGCAGTGATGGGGTGAGAGGCAGAGGGAGGTTTTCTAAGGTGTTCAGCTTTAGAAGGAAGTGAGAAAGGAGACTGAGGAGTCATGTGTGTGTTTATCACCAGTTTTTGCTCAGTTGCTAAGTCGCATCTGACTCTTTGCAACCTCATGGACTGCAGCACACCAGGCTCCTCTGTCCTTTACTATCTCCCAGAGTTTGCTCAAACTCATGTCCATCGAGTCAGTGATGCCATCTAGTCATCTCATCCTCTGTTGCCCCCTTCTCCGCTTGCCCTCAATCTTTCCCAGCATCAGGGTCTTATCCAGTGAGTCATGCCAGGGTGGCGATGTCTGTTACCGAGTCCAAGCTCACCCTGCTCGCTGAACTATAGGCCAGTGAATCCAAGAGATGAGGTGTTGAGGCAAAGAAGAGACTAACTGGGGAGAGATGGCAGGCTAGCACCTCAAAATAGCCATCTTATTGGGGTCTGGATGCCAGGTTCTTTTATAGATCAGAGAGAAAAAGGCAATGAGGAACTAAAGTCAAAAGGCAGAACAGGGAGGGAGGTGCAGTGGGGAAGTAAAGTGAAAGGGTCTTCAGTCTTGCAAAACATCTCCAGGGAATGGCCCGCCTTCGAAGGGGTGTGTTAATCTCTTCTATTCACAGGTGGGCAGGGACCAACTATCTCTCCAGGAGCTGAACAAAGGCATTTTAGTTTACAGTCAAGCAAGCCTCCTCCCTGCAGCATGTCCAGAGAGACAGAGAAAGAGGAGAGGGGGATGCAAGGGGACTGCTTCCTGCCCCAAGGCTGAGCCACCGCCAGGGAGGGGCCCTGGACCAGCTTGGTTGCTGTCCAGGTGAAGGTGTGTGTCCTGCAGAGCGTGCACAGGGTCCAGATGAGAAAGCCTCGCTAATTTAGCCAAGCCAGACAATAAATCCTGAACCCCCAGGGGCAGCAGAGCAGCGTGGTGGTGGTGGTGGGGACGGTCACTGGGCAGAGCATCCATCCTGTGCGGGAGAGGACCCCATGGAACTCCTTAGATGGCAGACAGACCTTGGTGCTCAGGGATTATCCTTGGAGCAGGGGGTCCATGGCCTCTGTGTCTCCTGCATCTGCCCCAGCAGTGCCCTTTGGGGAGACCCAGGGGTTCCTCAGAGCCTGAGTAGCATTGGCCCTGGGGACACTGCTTCCAGGAGGCCTCCCGGGCTTTCCTGTCTGTGCTCCCTTCTGCTTGCTCGCTTGGGTTCTGTCTTCTTGAGTCCTGCAAGTCTTTCCGCCTGGCTGGCGGGGCCCTGCAAGCAGAGTGTCCTCCTGTAGGGCTAGCCATTGGCAGATGCTTGTGGGAGGGGAGTGAGCAATACGGGGGCCCGTCAGCCCTCTGGCGAGTGCTGAGCTGGGGTGGGGGCTGATGGGAATTGCACTGGAATGTTCTGGCTGCCCTAGCTGGCGGACTTCCGAGCTACACTAAACCACCCAGCCAGGTGGGCCCTGGCCCAGTGGTGGGTTTGCTTACAGAGTGGCTTCTCTCAGTTTGGGGGCGCCTCCTGGGGTGGCCTCACCCCCCGCCCACCCGGGCCAAGGGCAAGCTACAGCCCGGAGCAGCGTGAAACATTTTCTTTAACAAAATGGTTTTCATTTTTTCCCATTTTAAAGGTGATGCGTGCCCGGTGACTATTAGTTTTCATCTGTTGCAGTGATGGCTGCCCAGACTTAGGGGAGTAAGACACACATGTATCATCTCTCTTCTGCGCTCACAAGTCCAACATGCTTCTCCCTGAACTAAAGTTCAGTGCTGGGCAGAGCGGGTTCGTCCTGGAGGCTCTGAGGGCACCTGAGTTTCTTGGCTTGTGGCCCCTTCCTTCACGTTCAAAGCCAGCAAAGGGGCAGCTGCCTGCCCCTGCTTCCCATGGCCTCAGCTCTCTCTCCCCAGACTCTCGCTCTGGCCTTGCTCGTCCACTCATGCCGACCCTGTGATGCCACTGGACCCGCCTGCATCTTGCAGACACTCCCCCACTGTAAGATAGGCTGACTGGCACCCGTCATTCCACTTGGCCTTCTGGGGATCCTGGAGATGGGGCGTGGACACCTTGGGGGCCCTGATTTTATTGGCCGGAGAAACTAAAGATTAAACAGAAAGAACAGTGGCAGCCTTGCCAGCCACCTGCAGCGGGCCGGGGGCTTTCTGTAATGTTCTTGCACCCGGGAGCATCTGCATGGTTTATGTAGACTTGCCTCAGGTCGTTGTTACTGGGATCTCCCCTGCTCTCACAGGCCTCTGCTCTGGACCGTCTGGGCCTGGGAAGTTTCCTGTGCAGTAGGTGGTCCTCTCAAGCGTCCTCTGTGGGGCTGCAGGCTGATCCACGGCCGGATGACGCGCTGCCTTCCTGACGGCCCCGAGCTGCAGAGAGGGCAGCGCCGGGGAGCCTGGTCGGGTGGAGGCAGCAGGCGTCTTGTCTTTGCGGAAATTTCTCCCACCCCACTCACTCTTGCTCCGAGAGGAGGTAACTGTGTGAGTTTAATCCCATGAGACAGCTTTGGATCTCCCGGTTACCATGGCAACCTTGTAAAGCATGTGTGACATTTCCTGCCTCCGGTTGCTCCTGGTGGGGAAGGGGGTCCTCTTTGGACCAGGGCTGTGGGCCATCTGGCCTTGCTCCCCATACTGGGAACTCCTGGTAGGGTGGAGGACTGAACATGGACTCATAGGGTGGCCCGTTGGCACGGCCAAAATTGGTGCCCAGACCAGGGAGGCTGCTCCCTGCGTGACAGGCTGAGGCAACCTGGCTCCGCTGGCCACAGACCACTTCCGGCTGATTCCCTGGACCGCTGGGGTTCTGTCCTGAGTGGGAGGCCCAGGGCAGTGGTGGGACAGCTTTTTGAGGTGGGGTCTTACTTCCCTGGTGGCTCAGATAGTAAAGCGTCTGCCTACAGTGAGGGAGACTCGCCTCCTGGGGTGGCCTCACCCCCCGCCCACCCGGGCCAAGGGCAAGCTACAGCCCGGAGCAGCGTGAAACATTTTCTTTAACAAAATGGTTTTCATTTTTTCCCATTTTAAAGGTGATGCGTGCCCGGTGACTATTAGTTTTCATCTGTTGCAGTGATGGCTGCCCAGACTTAGGGGAGTAAGACACACATGTATCATCTCTCTTCTGCGCTCACAAGTCCAACATGCTTCTCCCTGAACTAAAGTTCAGTGCTGGGCAGAGCGGGTTCGTCCTGGAGGCTCTGAGGGCACCTGAGTTTCTTGGCTTGTGGCCCCTTCCTTCACGTTCAAAGCCAGCAAAGGGGCAGCTGCCTGCCCCTGCTTCCCATGGCCTCAGCTCTCTCTCCCCAGACTCTCGCTCTGGCCTTGCTCGTCCACTCATGCCGACCCTGTGATGCCACTGGACCCGCCTGCATCTTGCAGACACTCCCCCACTGTAAGATAGGCTGACTGGCACCCGTCATTCCACTTGGCCTTCTGGGGATCCTGGAGATGGGGCGTGGACACCTTGGGGGCCCTGATTTTATTGGCCGGAGAAACTAAAGATTAAACAGAAAGAACAGTGGCAGCCTTGCCAGCCACCTGCAGCGGGCCGGGGGCTTTCTGTAATGTTCTTGCACCCGGGAGCATCTGCATGGTTTATGTAGACTTGCCTCAGGTCGTTGTTACTGGGATCTCCCCTGCTCTCACAGGCCTCTGCTCTGGACCGTCTGGGCCTGGGAAGTTTCCTGTGCAGTAGGTGGTCCTCTCAAGCGTCCTCTGTGGGGCTGCAGGCTGATCCACGGCCGGATGACGCGCTGCCTTCCTGACGGCCCCGAGCTGCAGAGAGGGCAGCGCCGGGGAGCCTGGTCGGGTGGAGGCAGCAGGCGTCTTGTCTTTGCGGAAATTTCTCCCACCCCACTCACTCTTGCTCCGAGAGGAGGTAACTGTGTGAGTTTAATCCCATGAGACAGCTTTGGATCTCCCGGTTACCATGGCAACCTTGTAAAGCATGTGTGACATTTCCTGCCTCCGGTTGCTCCTGGTGGGGAAGGGGGTCCTCTTTGGACCAGGGCTGTGGGCCATCTGGCCTTGCTCCCCATACTGGGAACTCCTGGTAGGGTGGAGGACTGAACATGGACTCATAGGGTGGCCCGTTGGCACGGCCAAAATTGGTGCCCAGACCAGGGAGGCTGCTCCCTGCGTGACAGGCTGAGGCAACCTGGCTCCGCTGGCCACAGACCACTTCCGGCTGATTCCCTGGACCGCTGGGGTTCTGTCCTGAGTGGGAGGCCCAGGGCAGTGGTGGGACAGCTTTTTGAGGTGGGGTCTTACTTCCCTGGTGGCTCAGATAGTAAAGCGTCTGCCTACAGTGAGGGAGACCCTGGTTCAATCCCTGGGTCGGGAAGATCTCCTGGAGAAGGAAATGGCAACCCACTCCAGTATTCTTGCCTGGAAAATCGCATGGACGGAGAAACCTGGTAGGCTACAGTCCATGGGGTCACAAAGAGTCGGACACGACTGAGTGACTTCACTTCTTCACTTCACTTGTTTCAAGCAGTTTGCACATTGACGGTGTTAGAAGGGTGCCAAGCAGGTCCTCTGTGGTAACTGCTTCCTCCGCCAGCGGAAGGGGCGGGTCTGGTTTTGGCAGCGGGCTGGGATCCCCACCCCACCTGGCAGTCTCTTTCCCAGGAGCCAGGAGCCCAGGAGGGAATGTGGTTAGGGATCTCCTGGGACAAGCCGAGGCGGGTGCCTGGCCCAGCTATGCTGAGCTGGGGGAGGCGGGAGGAAGTGGAGGGGATTCTGTGCAGCCCTCTGAGGCCTCTGCATTTTTGTAAAGGGTCCAGAGGCCACTCGAATGAACAGGAGTCCAGCCTCGGTTGTCGCAGGCCTGGGTCTCAGACCTGGCCCTGGGGCTGTGTGACTTCGAACTTTCATTTCTGACCCAAATGGAATTAAAAATGCTGATGAGGCTCAGTCCTCTCAGAGGGGGTCCCCTGGATCCCCTGGCCTTGCATACTTCTCCTGTTTTAGGAATGAGGACTCCAAGGCCCAGAAGAGTTTTGTGGGGGGTCGTGTTCACCCAGTGGCTGAGATGCCGAGCCAGCCCAGACCCCCACTGGGTTCTGGGAACCCCCGGGCTGTTCTGGGTGCCGCCCACCCAGCTTCTGACTGAGAGGGTCGGAGGGCGGAGGGAGGCCCCCTTCCTGCACTGCTGTCCAGGCCTGGGTCTGGGCGTGGGAGTGATGCGGCTCTGACCCGTGGAACCCTGGCTAGTGGAAGAGGCAAGGGGACATCCACCTCTCAGGCCTCATGAGGCAGTGTGGGCCCAGTGACACCTGTTTTAGCTCCAGTAACACTGATGTCAGACTTGTGGCCCCAGAACCAAGGAGGACACATGTCTGTTGTTTAAGCCACAAGCTCTGTGGTCCTTTGTCGCGGCAGCCAAGACACTCTGCCAGCACCTCTGACAGCGGACCAACACCCTGGGGCTCTGGCCTGGCTCCTGGTGAATTTCCCCTTCCCCTGGGTTAGAGCGAAGGCCCGTCCCGCAGCGCCGCCCCCAGCCCACCGTGGATCCCTCTTCCTCGGCCCTCCTGGCCTTCCCATCCTGGCACCGCTGGGAGCCACCTTCTCCCCCATGGGCTGGTAGTGAGGGCTGAGCCCAGTCCCATGTTCATCACTGCTCCATGTATCCCCCGTGGCATCTCCCCCCCAGCCTTGGGGGAGAGCCCTGCAGAGGTCTTGCCTCACCTGTCTCAGGGGCCGGAACCCCCGCCCACGACACAGAGTAGGTGCCTGGGAAGGGGGTCTCTGGGCTGGGGCAGGGTGCACGTGCTCCGAGGCAGGCCTGGACCTGTGCAGACCGGGGCGCTGAGCAGACATGTCAGCCTCAGGGCAAGCTCGCTCAGGGAGCCCCACTTGTCCCCTGCCCCTGGGGGGAGGGGCCGGTGGGACATGGGGGTGGGGGGTAGCATCCCTGGGGAGAGAGACTTGGTGGGTCCAGGCCGTGCATCCTGCCCTAGGAGAGGGCTCCCCATGCTGGTCCATCTGTGCTGGTCGCGGGGATGCCCTGGACACTGCTCTTCCTTTGGGAGGGCCGGGAAGGTAAGGAGCTGCCAGCTCTGCCTGGGGAGTTGCCTTCCCAGGCCCTTTGGAGCTTAGGGCCACCCCACCCCCACCTCCAGCACCTCTCTCTCTGTGCCTGTAGCCCCACGTTGCCGACTCTGGCCCAGCTGGTTCTCATCACTCGTCCCCGCTGAGATTTTGGGAGCAGCCCTGGCCTGTCGGGTGACACCTGGCTGTAGGCAGGGAGGATTTTCTTGGCTTCCTGGGCAGGCAGGGCCTTGTAAATCCTGGCTCCGACAGGTAGCCTGCAGCCTGGGTGAGCGTGGGGATGAGGGCCGACTGTCAGATAGAGCTGGCGCGCCAAGGCCTGGCCAGGTCCCTGCCTGGTGGGCTGGGCTGCCTCCCCTTGTGTGGTTTGGCCTCTGTTCTCAGGGTGAAACTTCCTTATCCTCACAGGTTAGGTGGGGGTCCCTTGGCCATGCCCTGCCCTGGAACCACTTGCCTTCTCTGACCTGCTTCACACCTGAGGGGCTCCCAGGCCCACCATCGGCCCCAGGCCAGGCCAGGTTTGTCCCAGAAGGGACCACATTCCCTCCTGGGTTCCTGGTTCCTGGGAGAGAGACTGCCAGGTGGCTGTTTGAGTTCACTTTATCTTTACTTTGCCCCACCCGGAGAGCCCCAGCCCTGCACCCAGGCTGCTGGTGGATGGGCAGGGGCGTGTGGAAGCCTCCTCTCTCGAGGGGTGGGGGGCCCTCTAGTTCCCCTGGGAGATTGGGGCATGTGCTCCTCAATCTGCATCCCTCGGTCACCAGGTCTGCTGAAAGGTCAGCAGCTTCCAAGCCCTTGTCCAGGCTGGGTGGCTGCTGCGACTTAGGGCCTTTGTAGAGTTGCTGCCACTGGAGGGAGGGCCCTGTGCTGGGGCCAGCGCTGTCCAGGGGCCAGGGCATGGGCCCCCTTTCCTGCTGTAGCAAATGCCTGGAGATGTATGTGCAGCGTGGGGGCTGGTTCGAGGCCGATTTTTTTGGGTGAAATCTGTGTAACACAAGGTCGACCCCTTTGCGGCATGCGGGTCAGTGTCATCGAGCACACACAGCGCTGTGTTGCCACCTCCTGCATTGCCCTGTGGACGGGGAGGCGAGGAGACTCGAGAGCCAGCTCTGGATATCAGCGTCCACACCGCACGCTCACCAGAGGCCTGGTTTGGGGGCCAGATGCCTCTCCGAGCTGCTGTCTCACTCCAGAAATGGGAGGAAACTCCATCTCCCCGGACCCCACACCCCCTCCCTCAAGTTGGGGGTGCTCCTGGGCTGGTCATCTAAGAAGCCAGGGTTTCAGGGCGCCTGCCTCCTAAGCGCTTGCTAACAATTCCTGGAGCGGAACGCCCTCCACCAATGACCAGATGGGCCCCGGCCGCAGCTCCAGGCCAGGGCTTGAACTTCGACCTCCTGACTTGCCTGGGCTCAGGCCACCCCTTCGACAAGCTGGAGCATCAGCCTTTCAGGTGACCAGGCCACTGGGCTTTCAGGGCACACTCCTCCCCCAGACCGGCTTTGTGAGCAAGAAGGGTGGTCCGTCCCTGGGTGGTTTTCTGGGCTGTGTCATCACTCCTGTATAATTCCAGTGTGTGTTTGACAGCCGGGAGCTGGGATGGGTTGGCCAGCTGAGTCACTTTCAGGGAGGGTGGGGGCTGCAGGGAGTAGCTGTTGGAATCTGTTTCACAACAGTGGTGTTGGAGAAGACTCTTGAGAGTCCCTTGGACAGCAAAGAGGTCAAGCCAGTTCAATCCTAAAGGAAATGAGTCTTGAATATTCCTTTGGAAGGACTGATATTGAAGCTGAAGCTCCAATCCTTTGGCCACCTGATGAGAAGAACTAACTCACTGGAAAAGACCCTGATGCTGGGAAAGATTGGAGGCAGGAAGAGAAGGGGGCGACAGAGGATGAGATGGTTGGATGACATCACTGACTTGATGGACATGAGTTTGAGCACACTCTGGGAGATAGTGAAGGACAGGGAACCGTGGTGTGCTGCAGTCCATGGGGTCGGTCGTAAAGAGTCGGACACGAGTTAGCGAC
This sequence comes from Cephalophus harveyi, assembly GCA_006410635.1. Taxonomy (NCBI): domain Eukaryota; kingdom Metazoa; phylum Chordata; class Mammalia; order Artiodactyla; family Bovidae; genus Cephalophus; species Cephalophus harveyi. Next base: position 24,623 of record SJYT01004551.1, on the reverse strand, counting down.
TGAACAACAACAACAATGCCCTGCAAGCGGACAGATCATTCTGGAAGCAGGAGGATTGTGCTGCAGCTGACCTGGGCCAGGACTCCCCAGGGTCAGCTCCCAGAAATCCCAGGCAGACCCAGTCTTCACACTGAGGCCTGGAGCCCCATGCACCCGTCTTGGGTCAGGAAGGAAAGGCGGGTTGGGGTGCCTCTCTGTCTCTCCTTCCTGGCCCCTCTGCTGCTTGCCTCCCTGGGGTTTCAGCTGAGGCCCAGCTTCCGGGCTGCTGAAGTTCCCCACCCCAACCTGGAGGATGACTGGGGTGGGGGGTCATTGCTGGCCCTCCCTTGGCAGGGCTGCTGACTGTCCTGGGGTACCCACAGGACCTACAGCTGCCCCCACAACCCTGGACTGTCCCCAACCTGAAAGATCTGCTATTTATTTTGGTTTCTGAATCATCCATACTGATTCATACAGGATTTAGGAAGTCTCACTCGAAGAATATTCAAAGTATGAATGTGTTAGTTAGTCATGTCCAACTCTTTTCGGCCCCACGGACTGCAGCCCATCAGGCTCCTCTGTCCACAGGGATTCTCCAGGCAAGAATACTGGAGTGGGTTGCCATGCCCTCCTGCAGGGGATCTTCCCAACCCAGGGATCAAACCCAGGTCTTCTGCACTGCAGGCAGATTCTTCACCATCTGAGCCACTAGGGAAGTCCCAAAGAATGTTCAAACTACCATACAGTTGTGCTCATTTCACATGCTAGCAAAGTAATGCTCAAAATCCTTCAAGCTAGGCTTCAGCAGTACATGAATCAAGAACTTCCAGATGTACAAGCTGGATTTAGAAAAGGCAGAGGAACCAGAGATCAAATTGCCAGCATCTGTTGGATCATAGAAAAAGCAAGGGAATTTCAGGAAAAAAATCTACTTCTGCTTCATTGACTACGCTAATGCCTTTGACCATGCAGATCACAACAAACTATGGAAAATTCTTAAAGAGATGGGAATACCAGACCACCTTACCTGTCTCCTGAGAAACCTGTATGTGGGTAAAGAGCGATAGTTAGAACTGGACATAGAACAATGGACTGGTTCAAAACTGAGTAAGGAGTACATCAAGACTATATATTGTTACTCTGCTTATTTAACTTGTATGCAGAGTACCTCATGTGAAATGCCAGGCTGGATGACTCACAAGCTGGAATCAAGATTGCCGGGAGAAATACCAACAACCTCAGATATGCAGATGATACCACTCTAATGGCAGAAAGTGAAGAGGAACTAAAGAGCCTCTTGAGAGTAAAAGAGGAGAGTGAAAGAGCTGGCTTAAAACTCAACATCCTTCAATTAAAAATAAATTTATTTTAAAAAGTGAAAAAAACCTCTCAGCATTCAAAAAACTAAGATCATGACATCCAGACTCATCATTGCATGGCAAATAGATGGGGAAAAAGTAGAAACAATGACAGAGTTTATTTTCTTGGGCTCTAAAATCACTGTGGACAATGACTGCATCCGTGAAATTAAAAGACGCTTGCTCCTTGAAGAAAAACTATTACAAACCTAAACATCGTATTAAAAAGCAGAGACGTCACTTTGCTGACAAAGGTTCATCTAGTCAAAGCTATGGTTTTTCCAGTAGGCACGTACGAATGTGAAAGTCAAACAATAAAGAAGGCTGAGAAGGTCCGTCTAGCCAAGGCCGTGGTTTTTCCAGTAGTCATGTATGGATGTGAGAGTTGGACTGTGAACAAGGCTGAGCATCGAAGAATTGATGCTTTTGAACTGTGGTGTTGGAGAAGACTCTTGAGAGTCCCTTGGACTGCAAGGAGATCCAACCAGTCCATTCTGAAGGAGATCAGCCCTGGGATTTCTTTGGAAGGAATGATGCTAAAGCTGAA
>SJYT01004551.1:0-22623 GCA_006410635.1 Cephalophus harveyi | reverse complement strand
AGTACTTTGGCCACCTCATGCGAAGAGTTGACTCATTGGAAAAGACTCTGATGCTGGGAGGGATTGGGGGCAGGAGGAGAAGGGGACGACAGAGGATGAGATGGCTGGATGGCATCACTGACTCAATGGACGTGAATCTGAGTGAACTCTGGGAGTTGGTGATGGACAGGGAGGCCTGGCGTGCTGCGATTCATGGGGTCACAAAGAGTCGGACACGACTGAGCGACTGAACTGAACTGAACTGAGCACTGAAGAATTGATGCTTTCAGACTGCGGTGCTGGAGAAGACTTGAGAGTCCCTTCAACAGCACAGAGTTCAAGCCAGTCCATCCTAAAGGAGATCAACCCCGAATATTCACTGGAAGGACTGATGCTGAAGCTGATGCTCCAATACTTTGGCCACCTGAAGCAAGGAGCCAACTCATTGGAAAAGACCCTAATGCTGGAAAAGATTGAGGGCAGGAGGAGAAGAGAGTAACGTAGGGTGAGATGGTTGGATGGCATCACTGATTCAATAGACATGAGTTTCAGCAAACTCTGGGAAATAGTGAAGGACAGGGAAGCCTGGTGTGCTACAGTCCTTGGGATGGCAGAATTGGACATGACTTAGTGGCTGAACAACAACAGCAATCCCTTCCCCCCAGGTACCCAGGAGGCACAGGAGCGGGGGGGGGGGGGCAGCTATCCTTACAAGTTCATTCCACTGCTGTGTGGGCTAGATGCTGGAGTTATAGCAAGGAGCCAACAAGGTCAAGGAACCATGCCCTTGAGACATGGGTCCTGAGGGGCTGGGGGTACAGCGGTGCTGGTCCATGGATGCTGTGAACTAAAAGCATGGCCTGTAGCTGCTGGGGGAGTCAAACAAGTGCCCTTTCCTCTCCTCCACCCCCACTGCCCCAGCAGGGACTTGAACCTGACTGATGTGCAGTCTGGGTGGTTCCCCAAGCTCTCCCCTGCCCTGACTCTTGGGTCCCTTACCTTTGTATCTCCCCCTCTCCCCAGCTCCAGCCGTGTACAGGGCAGGTGCTCAGCAGAGGGGAGCCTGCTGGACCTGCCCAGCCCCTCCCTGGCCCTGGGCAGGGTCCCCTCCTTCTCAGTCTGCGTTGCCGTTGCCTGGGGACAGGGCACAGGGAGGGCCAGCCCCCTGCTTCTCTCCAGGAGGCCCTGGAGGTGATGCCTGTGCAGTAGTCACAAGGCATTCTGTGGCCCCCTTCCTGCCAGCCTTGGCTGGGCCCTGGGACTCCGACTCTAGGGAGGCCCAGCCCCCACACTGAGGCCGGCACGGTCCAGCTGTGAGCAGATTCAGGGGCTGATCAGCCTTCCCAGTGCAGACACAAGGGGCTCAGCTCGGTGAGGCGGTGGAGGTGGATGCTCAGCTGAGCTGAGGTGCCTGGCAGGGAGATGCCGGGGACAGGGGGCAGTAAGGGTCAGGCAGACATGGTTGGGCACCTGTAGGATGGCATCCAGACACGGCTGGAGGGACGCAGCAGGTGCCATTGTGAGTTCCAGACCCTGAGTGTCGGCACGCAGGCCCTTTCCATGGGTGTGGGAGTCCTGGAGGCTCCAGGTCACGTTGGCCCCGTCACCAGCATCCACAGGGTCGGGGCAGGGCGCTGGAAGGCAGCTATAAGGCTGACCCCACCCTGGAGATGATAGTGCCCAGGCCCTGAGGACCCTGCCATATCAGCAGCTGCCAGAAGGCGTCTGCCGTCCATCTGCAGCCCTTCCTGGCTGGCCTCCTGCCCTACGAGCTGCCCGGCCACACAGCCCGAGTATCAGGGTGGGCCCTGAAGGCGGGGGGGCTCGCACCTGGCTGCTGCCCACCAGAAGGCCTGGCCCCTGTGCATCTCCCCAGGCTAGTCTGGTGGGGAGACCCTGGGCACCCAAGCTCTGACCCTCGGGCTGGGCTGAGCGTGGACTGGCCCTGCGTAACTCTCTAGGAATTCCCAGAAAATTCCCAGTGTTAACCCCGCAGGCTGGGGCTCAGGGTGACATTCCAGTGCTGCCTTTCCGTGGGACCTTGGCTGCCCCTGCAGCCTGAACCCGGCTCGGGGTCTCCCAGGGACCCTCCCAAGGACATGCCAGTGGAGAGGGGAGCTGAAGACATCGGTGGCTTGGGCTTGGGGACTGCAGCCCAGGCTGGTCTGGGGCTTGAGCCTCCAGGAGGGGGGTGGCATTTCCAGCAACTGCGCCTGGTGGGCTGTCCTGGCACCTGGCTGTCCGTGGCCTGTGGCTCCTGGGGGTCTCTGCTTCCCCCTGGGCCACATTCCCCATGAGATTGGGGGACTCCCCCCGCCTTTGACGTTGGGGTGCTGGGAGGACAGAGCTGGGTCCCCTCAGACCTCGGGCTTGCTGCACAGCAGGGGGCTGGGGGTGGGCAGAAGGGCCTGGGCCCCTTGTCACCCCATGCCCAAGAGGTGTTCTGGAAAACGAGGCACCCGAGTCCCCCAGGCCCTGGCTGGGTCTGTGGGGCCATGGTGCCACGAGCCCCTCGTAGGCGTCCTGGGCACCCCTGGCCACATTCCCTGTGGCAGGGGACGTGCTACCGTCCTGCACCCACAAAGGCCGAGCAGAGGACAGGGGAGCTGCGGGCAGTGTGGCCTTGTGGGTGGAGTCTCCTGCCTGCTCTGCCCTCCACGCCAGAGCCCAGTGGCGTCCCCCCGCTCCCAAGGCCTGACTCACATGCCACAGGGTCCCAGCAGACCAGAGTGAGGGAGACGTGGGCTGGGACGGGGGCGCATGGAGCCCACTGCCAGGTCTCAAGCAGCTGGGGGATGACAATGGGGGCCTCTTCCTGGCCTCCATGCTGGGGGAGGCCTGGTTTCTCTGGCAAACCTACAGCTGGACAGAACACAGGGGCCATTCTCGGGGGGACGCACGCGAGCGAGGATGGCTCCTTAGGGAGCAGGGCCCACTCCTGTGCCGAGCTGTCCCCGAGGGACAGTCCTGCCAGGTCACAGCAGGATACCACAGGACCACGGGTGCTGGGCGCGGGGAGGGACCTGGTTGGCGGGGCAGCCCCCCAGCTGCTGGATTCACTCGGCGGGTCCCTCTCTCGTGAGGCCTGTCTGGAGGGGTGAGGTTTGCCCATCTCTGCCGGGCCTCGTCCTGCTGTGTCGTGGGGTTCTGAGCTTCCTCCTGTCCTTGTGCTGGGCTCACCCGCGTCTCCCCCTCGCAGATGTGAACGAGTGTGCCACTGGCAACGCGGGCTGTGAGGGTGAGTGTCGCAACACTGTGGGGGGCTTCTACTGCCGCTGCCCGCCCGGCCGCCAGCTGCAGGGAGATGGCAAGACCTGCCGAGGTAGGTCCCCGGCCCGGGCCCCCGCCCCCGCCCAGCCGTGGCCTCAGCATCCCTGCCCTCACTGCTCCCTGGGGCTGCCTCCTCCCCACCCCTGGGCTGCTCTGCTGAGGGTCCTGGAGTGGTGCCCAGCTCCCTGGGGTCCTCCCTGCCCGACTGCTCCCTGCACCTTTGGGGAATCCACGTTTCCCCCAAAACAAGCCTCGGTGGGTCAGAGAGCCTGATGTGGGTGGAGGGCACCCTGGGTGCCGTGTCGGGGAGGGAGATTGCCCTGCTCGCGGGTGGGGAGAGGCATCCCGAGTACAACTGCATGGCCCCCGAGAGGGTCAGAGGGCAGGCTGTGTGCCTGGGCGGCATGGGGACGCTGGGGGGCACCCTACCCCTGCAAGGGCTTGCTGAGGCCAGTCTGGAAGTGGTCACCAGCTCTGGGCCTGTCACAGCTCTCTGCCATCGCTGGCAGGCAGTCAGCAAAACCAAGAACAGACAGAAGGAAATTTCCTGGATTTGGGGAGAGAGAGAGGAACAGATTAGCTGAGCATTGAGACTGGGAGAAGGCAAGGGATGGGGTGGAGGACATGCCGTCCCTCCTTGTCCCCCACACTCCCACACCTGCGCTCCCCCACCAGGCCCCTGACCCCAGGACCCGGTTGGCAACTTGGCCCCTGAGTTCACACAGGGTGGGGGCTGGCGGGCATCTGTGTTCCCTGCCCTGAATCATGTCAGACAGCTGCTGTCATCCCCCATCTCTCCGAACTTCCTGTCCCGACCAAAACGCTGTCTTTGGTTCTGCTAGAGACCAGCTGTGAGCCATCCCTCAGGGTGGGGGTAGTGGCAGGACCACAGCCCACTGGATTGGGGATCTGGTAGCGAGGGGGAGTCTGCCCTGGCTGGGGTGTTCTGCAAACCGTTCTCGTTTCCAGCATGTCTTCACTGGAGGGGAGACTGGGGGTAGGGCAGCAGAGAGGTGGCTGACCTGTCACTCACAACCCAGGACTCGGGGACCTTGTGCTTGTTGGGAGACAGGAGCACAGACCTGTCACAGACAGAGCCAGAACCAGCCAGAACCAGACCACGTCACCCACCTGGCCTGCGTCCCTTCTATGAACGGAGCCCCGCTGGGCTGGCAGGACCCTCCGCAGCCTGCAGTCCCACCCCAGGGCACACTGAGTGCAGGTGGAGTTGGGGGTGGGAAGGAGTGCCCCTTCCTGGACCCGCGTCCACTCTCCTGCCAGTGCCCCCTGAAGTGAGGGTGGCTGCCCTGATGTTGGGAAGGCATCAGGGGCCTAAAACCTGCCAGGCCCGGGGCAGTATCTCCAGGAGCCTCAGCTCCCTTCACCCACTCCCAGCCTCCTGGTCTCCATGAGCCCCAGGGATGCCTGCACACAAGACAGAGCATCCCCCCGACATGTGCTCCCACACGGAGGTCTCCTGGCCTTCCACCCACTGCAGGTGCCCCGGGGTGAGGGCCCTGCTCCTGCCCGCCACTGCCGCTGGCGCACTGCCGACCTCGCAGCCTCTGAGCGTTTCCAGCTCTGTGGCCTACAGATAGGGCTGGACTGGCCCATGGGTTTCCCGTCCCTGACCCTTCTGGCCCTCAGTCCCTAGAGTCTGTGGGTGTGCAACCCAGCCCCTTGTCAGTGCCCAGGAAGCTCTGGGCCAGGGCCTGGGGGGCAAGTTGGGGCTGCCCCAGGGCTGGGCGTCTTCTGACGTGTGCTCCAGGCTGCTCAGTGCTGACCTGGGGCCCAGTGGCCAGAAGCGGTCCTGGAACACAAGTGCACAGCTTGGCCACTGGCTGGAGCCCAGCTCAGGGTCAGCAGGCCCGGCCACGATGCCTTCCCCGGAATTCCTTGATTTAGAAGGTCTCAAGGACAGGTGGGCGAGGTGGTCACCACCTGGCAGTTGGCTGAAGGCAGGGATACTGAGAGGACCAGGAGGGGGCCAGTCAGGGGGCTGCCCTCACCCTGGCGTGCCCACCCGTTCCTTCCTCCCGGCCCCTCCCCGGCCCCCCAGGAGCTCGCTGACCGGCTCCGCCTGTTTGGGATGGCTGAGGCTCCGAGTCACTGCGTGGCTGAGAGCGCTCTGCTGAGAGCCAAGCGCCTGCTGTTTTCTCTGTCCCTCAGCCAGCCCCCGCCGCCCCTGAAATCTCAGCTCCGGCCAGTGAGCGGGGCTCTGGGGGGTGGCCGGCTGGCTGAATGTGAGCAAAGCGGACGGGAAATCAAGATGTTACTGCGGAGGACAAGCCAGCCCTGGCCGCTCACACACAGGGCTGCACGCCGAGTGGCCGGTGGGGTGAGCCTGGAAACCACTCCAGTGATTGACTGACGCCGTGAAACATCGAGCACTGGCGCAGGCGCCTGCCCGGGGCGCAGCGCCAGGCCAGTGTGTCGGTCGTGTTCTGGGGGTGGGCATCGATGGCAGGAACCCTGCTCCCTTCTCCTGGGGGGCACAGGTGCGGGGGAAGGGCGCATTGCTAGGTGAGGCTGTAGCCCACTGCTGCTCCCGCAGTGTCCTCGTAGGGTGCAGCCTCTGACCGGTGCCCGCCCTCCCCCGAGACCCACGGGCAGGTGTGCTCAAACCTGTGCTTTATGGAGGAGGTGGGTCCTGGGGAGAAACGTGGACTCCACTGTCCAGCTTCCGTCCCAGCTGCCGGGGCCCTGAGCTCCTACCCAGCACCGTCTGGCTTTCCATGTCGGCCCCTCTGGGGAGGCCCCCCCAGGGCCAGACTCCGGTGTCAGCCTCAGCTCAGCACTTTGGGGAGCTCTGAACTTCAGCCTCTTCCTCTGGAAAGTGGTGCGAATGACACCCTTGGCTCTTAGGACCCCTGAGAGGACTCAGCGCTGGCAGCAGGCTCCCTACCCCTCAGGGACTGCTGGGGGGCATGAGGGAGGGAGATAAGGGGGGCCGCAACCTGAGCCGAACCCCCTCACCCTGGCCTGAGGCCATGAGCCCTTCACCCCAGCCTCACTGCCTCCTCTTGAGCGAGGTCTGCAGGGACTAGCCTGGACCCACATCCAGGGCCATGATGGGCACCAGAACCCCCAGGTCCTTGCCCTCCCCAAGGCACGTTCTCCCTCCTCACTCCCTCCCGCCGTGCTGGCTGGGTGGATGCTGAGTCTCTCAGTGAGGTGAGTCCTTCCATCAGGCTGGGTGGTATGGCCTGAAGGTCTCAGGGACCTTGCCGTGGGGACGGGTTTTCGGTTCCATTTGGAGGGGTAAATTAATCTTGTCGACTGGAGAAAATCAGGGTGTCTCCCTGGGATAGACTCCAGGGGCGGGAGTGGGGCGCCTCCCAGGTCCAGGCCTGAGGGCCAGCCTTCCCTAGGTGCTGGGGGTGCAATTTTTCCTGAGCCAGTTCCATGGTCCCCAGCCCCCACTGCTCCCTCCCTCCAGGAGGTCAGGAAGGGCTGGGAAATGGGGCAGCAGGTGACTCTCCGGGTAGGGTGAGGGGCTGAGCGGGAGTCCTCAGTCCAACATGAAAACGACTGGCTCTGGCCTGGGGGCTCAGCATGTCCCCAATCCCCACTACTCCTTGGCTATGGGGGTGTCCAGTGCAGAGCTAGGGTCTCTAACGGGGTGTCTGTGAGAAGCCCATGGAGGGGTCAAGGCTTTCAGAAAGTAGAGGTGGCCTGTACTCCAGCCCCCTGGCCCAGGCTTTGGCGTCTGCGTGGTCCCCACCACGGGACCGACCCTTCTCAGGAGGAAAAGGGCCCGCTCCAAGGCCTTGCACTCAGGACGGTGCGGGCTGTGCTCCTCACCCTGTCTGACTCGGCTGTTGCCGCGGACTCGTCCCGCCTGGGTCCGGGTGGGAACGCAGTTGAGCCTTGTCCGACCCGACGGGGATCCTCTCTCACACTCGCTCGGGCTGGCCGCTGCCAGGTCCCGTCTGTCCCCAGGGAGAGTCAGGAACGTGGGAAGTGACGTGTCCTGATTAGGAAGCCCATGGGGCTCCCGCCTGGGCTGGGAGGGCTGTGGGCTGACCCGAGCCAGCTGCACTGTCCTGCGGCCGTGGGGGTGGGGGCAAGGGGAGCCGCTATGGACCTGTCTCTTATACACATCTGGTGGGTGGGCGGCTGGCAGGCCCGAGTACAACTGCATGGCCCCCGAGAGGGTCAGAGGGCAGGCTGTGTGCCTGGGCGGCATGGGGACGCTGGGGGGCACCCTACCCCTGCAAGGGCTTGCTGAGGCCAGTCTGGAAGTGGTCACCAGCTCTGGGCCTGTCACAGCTCTCTGCCATCGCTGGCAGGCAGTCAGCAAAACCAAGAACAGACAGAAGGAAATTTCCTGGATTTGGGGAGAGAGAGAGGAACAGATTAGCTGAGCATTGAGACTGGGAGAAGGCAAGGGATGGGGTGGAGGACATGCCGTCCCTCCTTGTCCCCCACACTCCCACACCTGCGCTCCCCCACCAGGCCCCTGACCCCAGGACCCGGTTGGCAACTTGGCCCCTGAGTTCACACAGGGTGGGGGCTGGCGGGCATCTGTGTTCCCTGCCCTGAATCATGTCAGACAGCTGCTGTCATCCCCCATCTCTCCGAACTTCCTGTCCCGACCAAAACGCTGTCTTTGGTTCTGCTAGAGACCAGCTGTGAGCCATCCCTCAGGGTGGGGGTAGTGGCAGGACCACAGCCCACTGGATTGGGGATCTGGTAGCGAGGGGGAGTCTGCCCTGGCTGGGGTGTTCTGCAAACCGTTCTCGTTTCCAGCATGTCTTCACTGGAGGGGAGACTGGGGGTAGGGCAGCAGAGAGGTGGCTGACCTGTCACTCACAACCCAGGACTCGGGGACCTTGTGCTTGTTGGGAGACAGGAGCACAGACCTGTCACAGACAGAGCCAGAACCAGCCAGAACCAGACCACGTCACCCACCTGGCCTGCGTCCCTTCTATGAACGGAGCCCCGCTGGGCTGGCAGGACCCTCCGCAGCCTGCAGTCCCACCCCAGGGCACACTGAGTGCAGGTGGAGTTGGGGGTGGGAAGGAGTGCCCCTTCCTGGACCCGCGTCCACTCTCCTGCCAGTGCCCCCTGAAGTGAGGGTGGCTGCCCTGATGTTGGGAAGGCATCAGGGGCCTAAAACCTGCCAGGCCCGGGGCAGTATCTCCAGGAGCCTCAGCTCCCTTCACCCACTCCCAGCCTCCTGGTCTCCATGAGCCCCAGGGATGCCTGCACACAAGACAGAGCATCCCCCCGACATGTGCTCCCACACGGAGGTCTCCTGGCCTTCCACCCACTGCAGGTGCCCCGGGGTGAGGGCCCTGCTCCTGCCCGCCACTGCCGCTGGCGCACTGCCGACCTCGCAGCCTCTGAGCGTTTCCAGCTCTGTGGCCTACAGATAGGGCTGGACTGGCCCATGGGTTTCCCGTCCCTGACCCTTCTGGCCCTCAGTCCCTAGAGTCTGTGGGTGTGCAACCCAGCCCCTTGTCAGTGCCCAGGAAGCTCTGGGCCAGGGCCTGGGGGGCAAGTTGGGGCTGCCCCAGGGCTGGGCGTCTTCTGACGTGTGCTCCAGGCTGCTCAGTGCTGACCTGGGGCCCAGTGGCCAGAAGCGGTCCTGGAACACAAGTGCACAGCTTGGCCACTGGCTGGAGCCCAGCTCAGGGTCAGCAGGCCCGGCCACGATGCCTTCCCCGGAATTCCTTGATTTAGAAGGTCTCAAGGACAGGTGGGCGAGGTGGTCACCACCTGGCAGTTGGCTGAAGGCAGGGATACTGAGAGGACCAGGAGGGGGCCAGTCAGGGGGCTGCCCTCACCCTGGCGTGCCCACCCGTTCCTTCCTCCCGGCCCCTCCCCGGCCCCCCAGGAGCTCGCTGACCGGCTCCGCCTGTTTGGGATGGCTGAGGCTCCGAGTCACTGCGTGGCTGAGAGCGCTCTGCTGAGAGCCAAGCGCCTGCTGTTTTCTCTGTCCCTCAGCCAGCCCCCGCCGCCCCTGAAATCTCAGCTCCGGCCAGTGAGCGGGGCTCTGGGGGGTGGCCGGCTGGCTGAATGTGAGCAAAGCGGACGGGAAATCAAGATGTTACTGCGGAGGACAAGCCAGCCCTGGCCGCTCACACACAGGGCTGCACGCCGAGTGGCCGGTGGGGTGAGCCTGGAAACCACTCCAGTGATTGACTGACGCCGTGAAACATCGAGCACTGGCGCAGGCGCCTGCCCGGGGCGCAGCGCCAGGCCAGTGTGTCGGTCGTGTTCTGGGGGTGGGCATCGATGGCAGGAACCCTGCTCCCTTCTCCTGGGGGGCACAGGTGCGGGGGAAGGGCGCATTGCTAGGTGAGGCTGTAGCCCACTGCTGCTCCCGCAGTGTCCTCGTAGGGTGCAGCCTCTGACCGGTGCCCGCCCTCCCCCGAGACCCACGGGCAGGTGTGCTCAAACCTGTGCTTTATGGAGGAGGTGGGTCCTGGGGAGAAACGTGGACTCCACTGTCCAGCTTCCGTCCCAGCTGCCGGGGCCCTGAGCTCCTACCCAGCACCGTCTGGCTTTCCATGTCGGCCCCTCTGGGGAGGCCCCCCCAGGGCCAGACTCCGGTGTCAGCCTCAGCTCAGCACTTTGGGGAGCTCTGAACTTCAGCCTCTTCCTCTGGAAAGTGGTGCGAATGACACCCTTGGCTCTTAGGACCCCTGAGAGGACTCAGCGCTGGCAGCAGGCTCCCTACCCCTCAGGGACTGCTGGGGGGCATGAGGGAGGGAGATAAGGGGGGCCGCAACCTGAGCCGAACCCCCTCACCCTGGCCTGAGGCCATGAGCCCTTCACCCCAGCCTCACTGCCTCCTCTTGAGCGAGGTCTGCAGGGACTAGCCTGGACCCACATCCAGGGCCATGATGGGCACCAGAACCCCCAGGTCCTTGCCCTCCCCAAGGCACGTTCTCCCTCCTCACTCCCTCCCGCCGTGCTGGCTGGGTGGATGCTGAGTCTCTCAGTGAGGTGAGTCCTTCCATCAGGCTGGGTGGTATGGCCTGAAGGTCTCAGGGACCTTGCCGTGGGGACGGGTTTTCGGTTCCATTTGGAGGGGTAAATTAATCTTGTCGACTGGAGAAAATCAGGGTGTCTCCCTGGGATAGACTCCAGGGGCGGGAGTGGGGCGCCTCCCAGGTCCAGGCCTGAGGGCCAGCCTTCCCTAGGTGCTGGGGGTGCAATTTTTCCTGAGCCAGTTCCATGGTCCCCAGCCCCCACTGCTCCCTCCCTCCAGGAGGTCAGGAAGGGCTGGGAAATGGGGCAGCAGGTGACTCTCCGGGTAGGGTGAGGGGCTGAGCGGGAGTCCTCAGTCCAACATGAAAACGACTGGCTCTGGCCTGGGGGCTCAGCATGTCCCCAATCCCCACTACTCCTTGGCTATGGGGGTGTCCAGTGCAGAGCTAGGGTCTCTAACGGGGTGTCTGTGAGAAGCCCATGGAGGGGTCAAGGCTTTCAGAAAGTAGAGGTGGCCTGTACTCCAGCCCCCTGGCCCAGGCTTTGGCGTCTGCGTGGTCCCCACCACGGGACCGACCCTTCTCAGGAGGAAAAGGGCCCGCTCCAAGGCCTTGCACTCAGGACGGTGCGGGCTGTGCTCCTCACCCTGTCTGACTCGGCTGTTGCCGCGGACTCGTCCCGCCTGGGTCCGGGTGGGAACGCAGTTGAGCCTTGTCCGACCCGACGGGGATCCTCTCTCACACTCGCTCGGGCTGGCCGCTGCCAGGTCCCGTCTGTCCCCAGGGAGAGTCAGGAACGTGGGAAGTGACGTGTCCTGATTAGGAAGCCCATGGGGCTCCCGCCTGGGCTGGGAGGGCTGTGGGCTGACCCGAGCCAGCTGCACTGTCCTGCGGCCGTGGGGGTGGGGGCAAGGGGAGCCGCTATGGACTCTCATACTGGCGCCCTGGCCGGAGTCCACCTGCACTTCCCTTGGCCCTTCGTGGGGGCTTTCTCTGAATCTCCTGCTGGGGCAGCCCTAGGTGGCAATGCCTCCTCACAGGGGGCTTCAGAGCCTTTAGTGCTAGGACTCTTCACTTCCTGGGGACCCCGCTGCCTGGGTCAGGAGAGTGGGGAGGGCGGCAAGACTCGTGGGGACGTGAAGAGGCTCCCGGCCTGCCCAGCCCGCACTCCACGCCAGGTTCTGGCTATAGCCCCACCAGTCTGCTCAGTGCTCACCTGGCCCAGTGGTTCCGGGTCTGCTCAGGGCTCACAGCGCCCGGTGGTCCCGGGTCTGCTCCGCGCTCACCTGGCCCTGCGGTCCCGGGTCTGCCCCGCGCTCACCTGGCCCCGCGGTCCCGGGTCCGCTCCGCACTCACAGTGCCCCGTGGTCCCGGTCTGCTCCGCGCTCACATGGCCCCACGGTCCTGGTCTGCTCCGCGCTCACCTGGCCCCGCGGTTCCGGGTCCGCTCTGCGCTCACAGCGCCCGGTGGTCCCGGGTCTGCTCCAGAGCTCACATGGCCCTGTGGTCCCGGTCTGCTCCGTGCTCACATGGCCCCATGGTCCCGGTCTGTTCCGCCGCTCACAGCGCCCCATGGTCCCGGGTCTGCTCCAGGCTTACCTGGCCCCGTGGTCCCGGGTCCGCTCGGTGCTCACAGCGCCCCGTGGTCCTGGGTCTGCTCAGCGCTCACATGGCCCCGTGGTCCCGGGTCTGTTCAGCGCTCACAGCGCTCCGCTGTCCCGGGTCTGTTCGCCCCGCGGTCCCGGGTCTGCTCAGCGCTCACAGCGCCCCGTGGTCCCCATTTTATGCAGAGGAGCAAGAGGCCCAGAGGCGGCAAGAGTGCATTCAGGTGCGGTGGGTGCGGCGGATGGAGCCCACAGTGACATCATGGGCCCCCCTGGCCCCAGGTCCCACAGAAGCCAGTGCTCAGGCCCCGTCTAGGGGTGGCCTGCCAGCCTCCCGGGAGCTGGAGGAACGGGAGGGGCTGCCTGCTCATTCCTCACGCCCGCACCAGCAGTGTCCAGTGCAGAGTGGGCATCCGCAAATACCTACTGAGTGACCTGCCCCTTCCAGATGAGACCAAGGGGGACGCCGGCTGGCGGACTCATTGCTCTCACGTGGGCCGAGTGGCCCAGCATGAGTGAACGTGGGCCTTCAGCATGCAAAGCCCTGGGCTTATTCCTGCGAGGCCCGGGATCTGGGCCTTTCCAGGCCAGGCTCTCTGGCTGGCTATGCTCTGGACACGAGTGAGGAACCTGGCCCTGGCCGCCGTCCCTCCAGGCAGGATGGCAGTGTTTCCAAAGAGGCGGCTGTCCCAGGGCCTCTGCTGTCAGAGGTGCTGAGAGGTTGAGAGCTGTCTTTTCCCAACTCTGGCTCACTCGTCCCTCTCATGAGCAGATTCTGGCAGGTATGTTTCTGGTTAAGGCCAAGGCAGGAGACAACAGCCCTCAGCATCAGCCGTCAGAGCCAGCCGGTGACAGGAGAGGGCCCACGCCCTTGAGCCTGCCTGGATCCCCGAAGCCCAGGCGGAGGCCCCAGGATGGGCAGTCTGCGGGCATCTTGTGTGGTCAACATCTGGGTGCCCACGGCCGCCTGCAGGACTGGACGTGGGAGCAGAAAGGCCGCTTCTCTCCCTGGGCTGTGACCTAGAACAGGTGTGACCCTCAGAGGCCACAGCCTTCAGACTTGGGTCTCAGTGGGAGGAGGCAGATGCATCCTAACAGTGAATCCCAAAGTGCCCAGGACCTTATGGCTGGGGTGGCTGCCATGAGGAGGACCAGCAGAGAAGATGGGCTGGAGGGGCCCCGGCAGAGGAATTAGCTGGATCGGGGGGCACTGGGCTAGGGAAACGGAGGCTCCAGCAGCCCCTGTCTTCCTGTATCCCAGGGGTCCCAGCTCTGCTCCCAGTGGTCTAGGGGCTGCAGCTGAGAGATGGGAGCAATTTGGGGGACTCGGAGCTCACAGGGGCCTGCAGCCTCAGGAAGGCATCTTCCCCATCTCTGTGACTCTTGAGAGTGGAAGCAGCCCCTCCTGGCTGGGCTGGAGGGGGGCAGGCAGGAAAAACGGGGAGGGGTGGTTCAGGCCCTCGTTGCCTGGCTCCGGGGAAGGCGGGCCCCTGCCCTGCCTCTGTCTGGTGGGTGGGAAAGTTCTCGTCCATCACAGTGGTCCCAGCAAGCCCTCTTCCCTCGGCGTCTGGCCTCCTAATTGGATTCTCCTGCTGTCTGTGTCTCTTGGCTGCCTCTTGTCTCTGTCTCTCCCAGCGGTAATGAGGCTGGACCTTCCTGGCCACACCTTTTATCTTCTCCAGCTTCCCCACCCCCAACCTGCGAGGTTGTTGACCTGGGCTAGGCCTCCACCCCCATCTTCTCATGTCCTCTCTACTCCACACCCCGCTGGGTAGCTGGACTCCTGACCCCACAGAACCCTCAGCCAACCCCCCAAATCCCATGGTCAAATCCCATCGCTCCCCGGGGTCTGGCCAGAGCAGCTCTGGGTGGGGCCAGGCGGGGAACCTGCCCCAGAATGCAGAGGGGAGGGTGTTCCTTCTGTCTGGTGAGGAAACAGTGAAAAAAGATCCTGCGAGATGCTTGTAATGAGATGTGAGGGACTGGTGCAGCCCTGGTGTAAAGGTTTTGTGTGGGGCGTGGGCGTGGGTGCTCAGAGTGGGGATGGGAGGTCCCGTCCTGTGGGTTAGAAAGTGCACTCTGCACTTGATGTGGACGGCAGCCGGCTTGGACCTCTGTCTGTGCAGCAGTGGCCCCGAGGACTCAGGGGGTGCTGTTGGGGCCTCAGAGGCAGGAGCAGCCGTGGCGGCCATGACGGCTGCAGCCTGGGCCCCTTGGGAGGTGGCGAGTGCTGGCTGACCTGGGTACCTGGCCGGACCTGGCTGCTGCCTCCACAACCCTGGTGTTCTGTGAACAGGTTTGGCCTTTGGATGGGACAGGGGCAGCGGAGGAGTGACCGTAGGGGCTGGAAGTGGGCCTTCTGTTTGCTGGTGTTTTCAAACCTCCTGGGTGCTCGCTGTAGGCCAGGCCCAGGCCCACAGCTTTGGCCGGACCCCTTGTCTGGCACTCACCCTCTTGGGCCTTTCCTGCCTCTGAACCAGCAGTCCTGCATCTGCCCCCAAAGCCCTCCAACAAACCATCTTTGGGTCCCGCTCTGCACGTGTCCGAAGGCCACCTCCTCCAGGAAGCCTCGTCACTGCTTTCACGGACCCTCTTCCGCCGCGCACAGTTTGAGCCCCGGGGCTGTCCCCGTCTGCAGTCTTTGCTCCCGGGCAGCTCAGCGTCCCCCTTGAGAGGCAGGCCTCAGGCGCTGTGCCGTGCTGGGGCTGTCAGTGTTGCAGGGCTCAGGTGCCCCCGGGGTCAGACCTGGCCTTACCCTGACCTTCACATGGCTCAGGCCACTGCTTGGAGGCAGCAGAGAGCCACAGAGAGGGCCTCATCACGCGTGCACGCACATGTACACATATGCGGGGGCCTCCAGCGAGGCTCGTGTCTGGCCCGCTGCGGGCGCCTCGATGGGGTAACCAGGCCTTGGTTCCCTGGCACCCTGCCCTTCCCCTTAGCTGTCTTGTCTCTGGAGGAGGATGCGTGTGCCAGTGACTGCTCTGTCCTGGGCTCTCCCAGGGCGTGCGTGCGTGCCTGTATGTGTAGAGGGGGCCTGGCCCCAGCCCAGGGCAGATGCAGCCAGCAGCGGCAGCTGGGCTCTCGGAAACAACCGTGGTTTCCATTTTCCTTCCTTTGGCTCAGTGAGGGCCCAGGGTGCGTAATGAGTTTACCATGAGGCTGACGCCCGGACGACTCTTGGAGGCCAGGCCCGGCCTCCGCTCCCAAAATAACACTGCAGTGGCGGCCCTGGGACAGGGGGTGGGAGGGACATTCTGGGTCTGCCTGTCCACTTGTGAGAGGGCACGGTCTGGTGCCAAGCCCGTGAAGTACCCGGTACAGAGGGCAATGTAGGTGGTCAGTGGGTGGCCAGTGACAGCTACCCCATCCAGCATCCACTGTGCCCATGGACTGTCATCCTCAAGGGCACCGTGGCATCAGGGTGGTGACCTCTGGGGCCTCTCTGAGAGTCTCTCCTCTCACACACAACCCCACCTGCCTCCAGAGGATTTAGTTCCTCCTGAGTTTAGTTTCTCCCCATCCCCCAGCCAGACAGGAAGGGTCAGGGATTCCCTCCTGGCCTGGGGTGGGGCTTGGTCTCTTCATGTCCCACTGGAAGGCCTTCTTGTTCCGTGTCTTGGGGCCTCCTTGTCCCATGTCCCTAGGAACTTGGGTGGGAGATGCAAGGCCACCCCCGCAACCCCTGCAGGCATCGAGTGCTCCAAGGCCCAGCCAGGCTCCCCCAGCACCCGCTCTACAGCCAGAGGCCAAGATGACCTCTCTTTCAGCATGTTGGCAGAATGCCACAGGGCGACCTGGGACCTCGAGAGGCCCCCTGGAGGGCTTCCTGGAGGAAGTGTCCATAGCACCAAGGGACAGATACCACAAGTGTGGGGAGGAAATGCGCCTTGTTCTGCTTCCTGGGTAGTCCTGGCCCTTAAGCCCCAGTTCAGGGATCTAGGGTGGGACGGGCCCAGCACTAAGGGGGAGCTGTAGCTTTGCAGGGGCAGCGTGGGGCCCTCTTCCCAGCCTGGGTCCTGGCAGAGGAGCTCGGTGGCTGCCTGGCTTGGAGAGGAAAGCTGGAGCCGGCCTGGCGGGCTGGCGGGGGGTGGTCCGCTCCTTCTGCTGACACACAGACATTCCACCGGGCAGAGACACCAGCCCAGTCTCCGCATCGGGAAAGCATTTCCCAAACAGCTTCCAGACCACAGCCGCACGCCTGGGTGTGCTTGGTGGCACCGGGGAGGCCAGTGGGCCCTGCCTGGGCTGCGGTGGCTGGCCACCATCACGCTGTGCCCAGCCTAGTGGGGATGGAGGCCCAGAGCCATCGAACCCCCACCCCGGGTCCTTTAGGGAGGTGCCGCCTGAGCTCATCACGTCACGAGTTGTCTCAGGCTCAGCTGGGCTGCAGAGGAGACAGCTCTGCCTCCAGAACCAGATTCTGCCCAGAGTGGGCACTCAGGTCCTCACTGAGGGAAAGGAGTGAGGGAGTGAGGGCTGAAGGGAAGGAGGGACAGGCCAGCTTCAGGGGAAGCAGAGTTGGCAGTGGTGTCTCTGGGGGGAGCGGGCTGGGGAACTTTGCAGAGAAGGCCCCTTGGGATTGGCACTCAACAGACGCGTAGGAGCTCACTGTTTGCGGGTTGGAGGAAGAGTGGGCATCTTGGCTGCTGTGGAAGCTGGGGTGCTGGGAGGGCCAGGCCACCCACGAGGGATGGAAGAGGCAGGGTCTGGAGCCAGCGCCTCCTGGAAGTGCTGTGCCCAGGGCCCACGTGGAGAGCCCTTTGGTGGCCTGGGCTGAGGGAGCCCAGCACTGAGTTCTGGCCGACAGTCCGGGGCCCTGTGGTGGGGGCAGTGAGAGAGCAGGAGGAGCACCACAGGTGCACTGCCTCCTGCTGGGCCTTTGGCCCCCACAACCACTCAGAGCCCACTGGCACCCTCGACAGAGCCACTGGGTACCTGCAGAGGCCTGTCTCCAGGAGCCTGGAGGAGGGCATCCAGTGAAGGCAGGGTTTAGGTCAGACCTGATCCCTGTCGGCAGTCCCCTTTCTCCTGTGTGACCCTGGGCAGGTCATTTATCCCCTGGATAAAGACTGTACAAGAATGTCCGGAACCCTGTGTGCAAAGGGCAGGGCCTAGGTGGGCACCTGGCTGGAGGATTCCCTTCTGGGCAGAATGAGGGTTTAATTATAGGTGCGTCTGGGAGGCACAGACCTGCTTCAAAAGGGGACCATGAGACAGTGAGGAAAGAGCTCCGCTGGAAGTCACCAGAGTCGGTGGCATGCTGTGGAGCAGCTAAGTCTGAGTGCCACAGTTACTGAGGCCCGCGTGCCTAGAGCCTGTGCTCTGCAACAAGAGAAGACACCGCAGGAAGAAGCCCTCGCTCCGCAACGAAGATCCAGCCCAACCACAAATGTTTTATAATTAAAAGAGGAGTTCAGTTACCAGGCCTGCGTGCCAGACCCCCTGCCAGGCTGAGCAGCATGATGCTTGGCAGTGTCTGGAGCAGAGTGTCTGAGGCCCCGCACCTGTGTCCAGCACCCCCCTGCTCCCTGCAGCCTGACTGGTGGCTGCACAGGGACCCTCAGGTTTTTGTTAGTGTTGTTGGGAGTGAATGAGATACATGTTGCAGTGATAAACAGAGCTGGCGCCTTGTGGGGGGCACTGTTCAAATGGCCACGGGGCAGTGTGTCCACCTGGGAGATGTGTGCTCCCTACATTGACAGGCTGGGATCCACAGGCTGCGGTGCTGCCCCGGGGACGGTGGGGAGAAGCTTACCCCCAAGGCTGGGACAGACAGGCAGGCAGGCCTGTTTCTGCACTGCCTGGCACCTGGCGGGTAGGTGGTGGGGGGAGACAGTGGGATGAGTTGGCTTCTGGGCTGCAGACAGGACCAGACAAGGCGAGACAGTGCCTTTCTCCACAAGCTTGAGGTTGCCCCTTTGAATCCTGCCCACAGGTGGGCTGTGAAGAATGACAGCCAGCAGTTTCTGGATAGGGCTGGGGTCAGGCAGGGTGCCATGGGTGAGCCATTGGGGATCAGCAAAGCCTACACGAGATGGGGGGCTGGGGGCCCAGCCTTCGTCAGGCCTGAATGTCTCTCGAGTGCACAGCCAGTGTGACCCCACCACCCCTGAGCAGGGCTGCCTGACACATCTGGGACCACTGGCTGTGCCCAGCAGTCTGGGATTGGAGGAGTGTCCATGATTCGGCAGCCTCACTCCTGGGGCTCACTGTCCCTGCAGGCTCGCACCCTCCCCCATCTGCTATAGGGGTGCAGTGGTGCCTTACCAGGCTCCCGCAGGTACTGGCCCTGAACCAGTGGAGAGATGAGGGACACCGGGCTGGGGGCCTGGGGGAGTCTTCACCCCCAAGACATCCACTACCGTGGTGTGGCCTCGAAGTGCGCCGGTTCCCCACTCTCCGCAACCTCTGTCGAGCTGCCTCTGCGGAGCCCCGGGGCCTTGCCAGGGTGGCCTCCATCCACCTCTGTATTGCGTGTTTTCTTTAACTTGTTGGCTCAGGGATTCCGCCTGTGCGAGCGCCCGTGTGTATCGATGTGCCCATGCAGGTCCGTGCAGGACTCTGGGTGTCTTGTGAACGTCTTGCACACGTGGGTCTGCTGGTGCACGTGTCTGCGTGGAGATGCTTGCTCTTGTGGATGGGTGTGGGTGTGTGCCGGCTGCGTGAGCGCGCGCGTAGGAATGTGCGGAGCGGGTGGGCGGGCGGCGCGCAGGTCGGCCCCGCCCCCGACTCTCAGAAAGAGCACGGGCCCCCCTGCGGGGGGCGGAGGGAAAGCGGAGAACAGAAAGGAGAGGGGCGGGGCGCTCCCGACCAGAGCCGCTCCAGCGGCGCCGAGAGGAGCGGATCGGGGAGACCAGAGTGCGCGCTGCCCGGAGCCGGGAGGGAGCGGATGGGCCATGGAGGCGCCGTGGAGGCGCGGCGGGCTGGCGGCTCTCTGGTACCTCGGGCTGCTGGGGAGCCTGGCGCGCGTCGCGGGCACGCACTACCGCTCCCTGTGGAGGGGCTGCTACCCGTGCCATCTGGGCCAGGCCGGCTACCCCGTGAGCGCCGGCGACCCGAGGCCAGGTGGGAGCGGCGGGCTCTGCGCGGGGCGGGCTGGACGCGCTCTGTCCCGCGTGCGCTGCCTTTGTGTCCTCCTTCACAGTTTGCACTCCGGGAGGCTGAGGCCGTGGTTGGAGGGAGCGGGGTTGGGGCAGACGGGGAGGCAGCCGCTGCCTCTGGGACAGGCCCCGTGTGCCCTGAGTCGTCGGACGTTTCCGACCCGTCTCTGGTCTGGCTGCGTGGGCTGCTGACAGCATTTCAGCCCCTCGACCAG
Organism: Cephalophus harveyi; assembly: GCA_006410635.1. Classification (NCBI taxonomy): domain Eukaryota; kingdom Metazoa; phylum Chordata; class Mammalia; order Artiodactyla; family Bovidae; genus Cephalophus; species Cephalophus harveyi. The sequence goes on along the minus strand of SJYT01004551.1, from coordinate 3,511 downwards.
AGGCAGGAGAAACGTACAGCAACTGTGTTTGCCGGTGGGCACCAGGGCTATACTTCCCCTGCAGCCCCAGCAGCTCTGGGGGTTAAGCAGGAGGCGTGGGGCAGGCCCAAGAGAGAGGCCTTGGGGTCTTGGAGTACAGTTTCCCTTTCCAGGGCCCCCAGAGCCTCGGCCCCTTGGGGGCTGTGTGTGGATGTGGCAGGTGCTGTCCTGTCAACCCACATCCCCGACCCCCAAGGCTAGGGAGTGGGGTCAGCCCCGTGAGCGGCAGGGTCAGCTGGGAGGACCCCAGCAGCCCTTGGGAAGCAGCTGCACCCCTGTCCCGCGTCTGTCCTGCCTCTCCCATGCTGGTACCCACGCTGGGCCAGCCTCCTGCAGGAAGCTCCTGAGTGTCCATGGGTTCCATGGAGTTTGGAGTCTGGCAACCTCAGGAATGTGATGAGGGGTGTGGTGTGCCGTTGAGTCTTCGCCTGCGATGCTTGGACACCTGGCGTGGGGCAAGGCTGCCTCTCCCCGCACCAAGTACCCTGAAGCCCCTGGTGCAATTGCTGTTCACCGTACTGCCCCTGGGCTGCAGCCGTCTGTGCTGCAGGAGCAGGCAGGTCCAGAGCGGGGCTATTAAAGCAGGGCCAGGATTGGGCTCCCCTCCATGGCCTCCCAAGCCCCTGAGTGTGGCTCTGTGCAGGGCATCTGATCTCTGTGGAGACACGTATCCTGCTCAGCTGTCCTCCGGGCCAGTCCGTGCTGCTCTCCACCAGAGGACACACAGATCTCTGAGCAGCAAGGCTGGTCTGTGACAAAGTCCGCTTTCTCCCCTGGCTTTGTCACTCACCCTCCGGGGCCAGACCCCATCCCCACAGGGTAGGCAGCCCCCCCCCCGGGTGACTCAGTCTAGGCTGGCACTGTCCCTCCACCACTGGTGGCACTAAATGCTGAGGGCCTGCAGCATCCAGAGCCTGGGGCTGAGCAGGGGCAGGCAGGGCTGGGCTTAGGGAGTCAGGTGTCCCAGCTCTGTTCTGAGAACTGATGGGCATGTGAAGGGGCCAAGAGAGGGCCTGTGGGTGATGGGATGGGCTGTCCGGGCCGGGGACCCTGCGTCATGTTTGGGGGAAGCAGGACAACAAAGTTGGTACGTGCTGAGCAGACCTTTCTGGCGGGATCCCAGGGGCTCAGGTTTTCCTGTAAGTGTGGCTGAGGTTTCAGAATGGGCTCATCTGGGGTGGTTTCTGCAGGGGCTGTGTGCTACTGGGTTCCCATCAGCGTGGCGATGGACCCTCAGAGGCACCATAGCCCAGCAAGTCCCATAGGCTCCCAGGGGAATGGCCCCGAGTGCCAGCGTGTGACCCATCCCCAGGCTGCTGCTTCCCTACTCACACGTCTCAGCTGAGGGGAGCAGTGAGACCCCAGAGACTGTCCTGCTGAACCCCAACCTGCCTGCTCCCCGCGATCAGATGGTGCAGCCTGGGGCTGTCCTGAGGCTTTGGAGCCCTTGGTGCGGGTGGGAGCGGCTCTGCCTGCTTGTCTGGAAGGAGCAGGCTTCATCCCCTGATGAAGCTCCGAGGGGAGGATGGCAGAGGAGGAAGCCTCCAAGCTCCCTTTCAGCGGGGGTGCTACACTGCCATGGGGACCGGGCCCCCTCCATGCTGTCTGGGTGGGCTTTCCGTGTGTCCTCTGGCGTGGAGAGCAGCACAGACTGGCCCGGAGGACGACTGAGCAAGGCCCATGTCTCTTAGGGGAACAGATGACTTGTGGTAGTTTCAGGGTCCAGGGGGCCAGTGCTCAGGCGGGGTCGCCAGATGGAGGCAGTGTGTGGCATGGAGGTGAGGGCAGCCTGCAGCGTGGGACCCAGGGGAGTGCCCCCAGCCCCCTTCCCTCCCCCACCCCTGCCGAGACCACAGCGGCCCTCTCCTCTGGTGTCAGGAGGCCGGGCTGGCCAGAGTGGTCTTTTTGGGAACCTGGATTTCCAGATCAGGTTGTCTGAGCCTCCATGACACTGGAGAGGCTGCTAGATGGTTATTCCCTCTGTGTTCAGTTATTGTGGCTTCTGGGACATGTTATCCCAAGCTGATGGCTGAAAAGCACCCAGGCCTCTGGTACCTTACAGTTCTGAGGTTGGAAGTCTGAGAAGGGCTGGCATGAAGGTCCTGGCAGGGCTGGTCCCTCCTGGAGGCTCTGGGGAAGCATTTGCTTTCCCACATGTCCAGGTCTTAAAGGCACCCTGACTCCTTGGCTGTGGCCCCTCCTCCACCTTCAAAGCCAGCGGCGCAGCATCTTTTTTTGTTGTTGTTTTAGATATTTATTTTTTATGGAAGTATAGTTGATTTACAATGTTCAGGTGTACAGCAAAGTAATGTGTGTGCTCAGTCGTGTCTGACTCTCTGCGACCCCCTGGACTATAACCTGCCTGGCTCTTCTGTCCATGGGATTTCGCAGGCTAGAATGCTGGAGTGGATTGCCATTCCTTTCACCAGGGGTTCAGTTACACAGACACACACAAACACACGTGGCTTCCCAGGTGGCTTAGTGGTAAAGAGTCTGCCTGCTAATGCAGTAGACACAGGAGATATGGGTTCAATCCCTGGGTGGAGAAGATCCTCTGGAGTAGGACATGGCACCCCACTCCAGTATTCTTTGCCTGAAAAACCCCATGGACAGAGGAGCCTGGTGGGCTGCAGTCCATGAGATTACAAAGAGTTGGCCACATTTAACTACTGAACACATATACACGTATATACTTTTTTTAAGATTCTTTTCTACTATAGGTTGTTACAAGATACTGGGTATAGTTCCTCATGCTATACAGTGGGTCCTTGTTATCTGTTTTCTATGCGGGAATGTGTATGTTAATTCCAAACTCCTAATTTATCTCTCCCACCCTTTCATATTTGGTCACCATGAGTTTGTTTTTGTGTCTGTGAGTCTGTTTCTGTTTTGTAAATAAGCTCAGATGTATTTTTTTTCAGATTCCACGTATAAGTGATATCAGATGGTATTTGTCTTTCTCTATCTGACTTACTTCACTTAGTATGACCATTTCTAGGTCCATCCACATTGCTGCGAATGGCATTGTTTCCTTTTATTTTATTTTTCTTATGGCTGAGTAGGATTCCATTCTAAGGGATTCCTGCCCGCAGTAGTAGATATAATGGTCATCTGAGTTAAATTCACCCATTCCAGTCCATTTTAGTTCGCTGATTCCTAGAATGTCGACTTTAACTCTTGCAATTTGCCTTGATTCATGGACCTGACATTCCAGGTTCCTATGCAATATTGCTCTTTACAGCATCGGACCTTGCTTCTATCATCAGTCACATCCACAGCTGGGTATTGTTTTTGCTTTGGCTCCATCCCTTCATTCTTTCTGGAGTTATTTCTCCACTGATCTCCAGTAGCATATTGGGCACCTACTGACCTGGGGAGTTCCTCTTTCAGTATCCTATCATTTTGCCTTTTCATACTATTCATGGGGTTCTCAAGGCAAGAATACTGAAGTGGTTTGCCATTCCCTTCTCCA
>SJYT01004548.1:2618-22496 GCA_006410635.1 Cephalophus harveyi | reverse complement strand
CTGTTTTATGCTCTCACCTACACCTCTGACTTTACGGGGGACTCTCCCCCATCACCATTTCTCTTGGAGAAGGAGTTAACTTGCAGCTCCAGTTAATAAAAATTCCTGGGCGTGACAAGAGTTTCAACTTACGAACTCCTCTGAAGGTTCTCTAGCCTGCCTGATAAGGTTCGTCCGGCCATATGTGATTGTTTACAGCCTCCCAACTGTGAGAGGCACGAGATGCTTTAAAACTTTCTAAATACAGACTCTTCTGAGAAGTTAGAGAAGATTATTAGTATAGTATAGTATATTGGGTTGATTAGAAATTATATTGGTGAAGGGTTTTTTCATTTGTTGTGCCAATAATTACTGCTAATTCCCTGCCCTGGGTGTGACAAGGGTGTCTCAGGTCAAACCTCTCTGCTGACAGACTAGCTTGTGTGACAACCTCTCAACCATAAACAGCACAGAGAGTTTGGAGTATTTTGAAAGTCTTAATTAGCATAGGGCTTTTCTCATTGTTGAGTCAATGATTGCCGCCAGGCCTCCATATCCTTAGGCACCTGGGAATATATTAATCAATGTATTTGAAATATAGAAAGGGAAATATAGTAGTTTTTGAGGTTAGCAATACTAGACTTTTTGAGTTAATGAATTTTCTCTTTTGTTACAGATCACTGTAATTTGTTACAAATCACTGTGCCCTTGCTAGGTAAAAATGTAACTTTATCACTATCTTAAGACTAAATAGATCTTAAGGGGAACATTGGTGAAGGGTTTTCATTTGTTGGGCTGATGTTTGCTGCTAAATCTCCATATTCCCTGTCCTTATAATGAATATAACTAGCATATAGGAGAAATAAGTATTAACCTTTAAGATTAATCATGTTAACCTTAGGTTAAATAAATTCCTTTCTTAGTTGTAACCCACTACACCCTCACCCTATAGGAATGCAACTTTATTTGGAGGGCGGGGCCTGGTTTAAGAAAAAATCACCCCTGGAAAAAATATGTTTTCTGGTTAACTGACCGTTATCAGAAAGGGCCATAAAATGTCAGCAGGCCTCATGGCCAGAAGATGATGTAAAACCCATAAGTCCTTTGTATAATTTTATATGAAGCACCTGATTGTGTCAAGGGTCAGGTCTGCTGACCCCTGCGTGACTCTGTATTCATCCCTATGTACAACAAAAAGTATATAAACAAACCTGAAAAATAAAGAAATAGGATCAGTTTCTGGAAAGACTGATTCCCCCGTGTCATTTCTTTCTTGCTCCCCGTTTTTCTGGCTGAATTCCCATCTGGAATGTGGGTACTCACCAAGCCTGCTAATTTTGCCTGGGCTTCTAAGATCGGACCGGGGAGGCCTCAGTGCCTCCTCTCCTTCGGGAGAACAGAAAGATGCCTGTGGCCTACATAGGTGGTGATTGGTATTCCACGTAAACCAAGTTATTCAGCCTCTTTTTCTCCACTAATTTTCTTACTACACTATCCGTTTCTAATCTCTCTCTATATCTGTAAATAAATAACTTTTTCCTAAGACACCTACTCCATCTCCCCTTTGAATTACCCTGGATCCACCGGGGCTGGACCCCGGCACCTTCAAATGGTGAACGTTCAAAGATATGAACAGGCAATTGCCTGTCCAGTCATGTGCGTTAGTTCAGACGTCTGTGTACATTGTCACGTGCATGCAGCCTCTACAGGTGGCTCTGCTTTTATGGACTTTACTGTGTAGAGTGCAGTAGTACAGTATCCTTATTTTGAGCTAGATCTGCAAGAGGATGACTGTTGAATTCCTTGCTGTACAATGCGAGGAGTTTACTAATGAAGACCTGATGGAATTGGAGGCCCAGAGAAATGACGGAGAGAGACAAGAGGAAGAAGAAGTAACTGAGGAACTGGAAAGGTTCACGATGCAGCAAATGGCAAGGTGTGTGTGTGCTAAGTCACTTCAGTCACGTCTGACTCTGTGCGACCCTATTTATTGTAGCCACCAGTCTCCTCTGTCCATGGGATTTTCCAGGCACGAATACTGGAGTGGGTTGCCATGCCCTATTCCAGGGGATCTTCCTGACCCAGGGATCAAACCTGCATCTCTTAAGACTCCTGCATTGGCAGGCAGATTCTTTACTGCTTGTGCCACCTGGGAAGCCCCAGATGGCAAGGAGCTTTTGTTTATTTAAGGAGGCACTGTTAGTTTTTGAGGAACAGGACCCGAATGTAGACTGGTCCACAAAGGTTGCAGCAGCTGTTCATAATGCAGTCTGGTGCTAGTGTATCGTCTATGATGAGAAAAATGAAGAGCTACTACCCCGATGGTACTGGGTTGTTGTATCAAGAGCGTAGACAGGATCGAGCCCAGCAGGGATCCAGAACTGGTGCCATCAGCATCAGGCATGAGTGACGTCGCAGCGGGCCCTCTGTCTCCTATTGCTGATGGTCCTTCAGCGCTACCATCTTCCTCCTTTCCTCCCTCCTTCAGTTAGAGTAACCCTTCTTGCCTGTTCATTCGATGCCAGCCCCTGGATGACAGCTGTTGTACTGCACTACTGTATTTTTCAAGGTACTGTACTGTCAGATTAAAAATGTTTTCTCTATTTTTTTTATGTATTATTTGTGTGATAAGTATTAAAAACCTATTACAGTAAAGGACTACATAGCTGATTGTGTTAGCTGGATACCTAGGACCACTTTGTTAGCCTTATGAACAATTTGGACTTACAGACACACTATCAGAATGGGACTTGTTCATATGTAGAGGGCTTACTGTATGTTTATTTTAATATGTTTATTAGCTAGAGTGGTGAAATATCACAAACTAGCTTCCATTACCTATTTTCAGATAAGAGTTAAATTTCTTCTAAATTAAAAAAATTCGTATGGTTATGGCAGCTGCCTTGCCTTAGCATGATTCCTGGAGATTGATGGTCTGGGTTTCAATCTTTTCTGGTTTGGTCCTTGGGCAAGCCTCTTAGGCTCACAGTACCTCAGATTCCTCTCTGATGTAGACAGTATAGTATATACCTCAGTGTTTTCCTATAAGATTAAATAAAGTTTGTAATGTGCTCAGGAGAATGCCTGGTGTATAATAAGCACCATGTAAATGTTGGTTAAACACTTGAATAAAAAAATGAGGTTGATCACGGTAAAAACTACTTTCCCAAGTAGGCCCCAGACTAACTGTTGCATGAACAAATTATTTTATTTTAATAATACATTCTTTTCCATATTAATTATACATTTTAAACCACAACACAATTATGTTAGCTTCATGAGCCATTTGTCTTTAATGAGTACTGAGTTAATTAGCAAGACCTATCTTTTTGGGCCCTGTTCTGCACCTTTCAGTTTAGTGTTCATTATTTTAATATAGCAATTCTCATTTTCAAAAATATTTGGAGAGGGAAATGAATAATTATTCTTCTGCACTACATCACTAAGTTTCAAAATACAAAAACGTTGAAAATAGGCATGTGGGCATGGATATACCTGGGAAGTGACTCCATAGTTTATTATGCATGAGAAATACTTTATTGCTTCTTGAATTGGTGCAGTTCATTATTTTTCCTAAGAAGTATTTTTAGTCTCTTTTCAGAATTCTTAATTATTTCTTCTTGTCCCTGAACATCTAATTCTACTCTTGTGAGGTGGTGAATCCAGATTTTCTTTCATTCGCAGAGGTGACAACCTTCAGCATATGAATTGGATCAGCACTGGTGAAAGAATTATAACTGGTCCAGTGATTCTTCATCTTCCTTTCACTCCCATATTTTCAGCTGTCAATAGCGGTGATTCTAAATAATGGTCTATGGACTGTATCAGAACTGAAGAAGTCCATGTGTGTGCACACATATGTATCCACATATGTAGATATAAAATACACATATACTAATACACAACACTTCGAGTGATGCCAATTCAGTGGTCGAGGGCTAGGCCTCAGGAACTGGCATTTTTGGGAAGTTCTTTAAGCAGTCCTGTCCCAAGAACAGCCGGGTTTGGGACCCCCAGGACGATGGCTTATCCAAGGGCCTGCTGCCATTTCTAACTGATCCTATAACTTATGTCTGATTATGGACACTCAGAGGCAGGAATCTGCCCTGCTTGTGCTTAAATGCGCCTGACACCTGTCCTGACACCCAGCACAGTGTCTGGCAGAGCCCGCATTTTATCAGTGTCGGAAGGACATCATTTCTCGGTCAGCCTCCCTATACCCAGGTTTATCTTTTGTTTCCAACATGGCCCTGTTTTCTGAACTGGCCTATCACAGGCTGCTCCTTCTGCCTTAGCCTCTGCGTTCCCTCTTTACCCTCTCGGGAACAGATGTTCTTTTTCTTTCCTTAAGAACATTGTATAGCTTATTTAAGAACTAGTTTTCCAAGTTTGCTGTGGAATAATATATTAAATAGTAAGCTCTGAGGACATGAGATAAGACTCTGTATTGATTGATGCTTTAAGAAGGTTTAAGGCTGACCGAGGAGTAATGAGTATGAACAACAGTCCCACATACCATGATATCCTAGTCACGTGGGTCTCCCATTCTGGTCACATGATGAATTTAGATCATGAAATCACTGGGGGCTTATTTCAATACTTACTCAACTATTCATTAGACAAATATATATTGAGATCTACATCTTTTTTTGGGCAATGGAAATATAGCAATAAACAAAACAGAGATCTTTACTCTTGTAGAGTTTATGTGTAAATATAGATTATGTTAGATATTGATAACTGCCTTGTAAGAAAATACAGCTGAGTAGGGAAGTAGGGAAATTGCTCTGTTAGATGCCAGGGGAAGTCTCAGCTGAGTAGGGCAGTGGTTCAGAGACTATTCAGACAGGAGAGGCTTAGATGAAGGGCTTAGATGAAGGGAGACGTGGAGATGGTGAGAAATGGTGAAAGTCTGAATATATTCTGAAGGTGTATCTTATGAATAGCGCATAGGCTGTGACAAAGGACAGGAGTCAGAGTGGCTCTCTGAAGCCTGAACAGCTGGGAGGATGGACTTGCATTTACGGAGATGGGCAAGTTCGCAGGAAGAGGTTGAGCTGTGGATGGAAAGCATTTAGTGATTTCATTTTGAATATGCTAAATTTGAGGAGCCTAGAAGGCAATGGCACCCCACTCCAGTACTCTTGGCTGGAAAATCCCATGGGTGGAGGAGCCTGGTGGGCTGCAGTCCATGGGGTCGCTAAGAGTCAGGCATGACTGAGTGACTTCACTTTCACTTTTCACTTTCATGCATTGGAGAAGGAGGCGGCAACCCACTCCAGTATTCTTGCCTGGAGAATCCCAGGGACAGGGGAGCCTGGTGGGCTGCCGTCTATGGGGTCACACAGAGTCGGACATGACTGAAGTGACTTAGCAGCAGCAGTACACCTCCAAATTTGTTGACTAGACAGGTATATTAGGCACCCTGTAGTTCGCAGGAGAGGTTGGGCTAGAGAAAAATGAAGTTGAAAGACACGAGCTGGGATGAAGTCACTTAAGTAGACAAACGTGGAAGTCTGAGAACTGTTTTTTCTTCCACTGGCGCCACATAGCATGTGGGATCTTAGTTCCCTAACCAAGGATTGAACCCTCCCCCCCTGCCCCCGCAGTGGAAGCACAGCGTATTAACCACTGGACCTCCAAGAAAGTCCCCTGAGAACTGTCTTAAGGCATTTCAGTATTAGACAGGGTCAGCCAGAAAAGTCTCTTGGAGAAGAGTAGCCAGTGAGGTAGCAAGTAACCAAGAGAAACTACTGTCCTGGAGACAAGGGAAGAAAGTGGTCCAGGGAGGACGGCGTCATCACACGTGTGATGTTACTGAGAGGCCATGTCGGTGATGACTGAGAGGGACAGCGGCGCTCCTGATGGGGAGAGCACTGGTCACTGGTTTAGGTTAGAGGTGGTGATGGTAGTGGTTTAGTCGCTAGGTCGTGTCTTACTTCTGTGACCCCATGGACTATAGCCTGCCCAGCTCCTCTGTCCATAGGATTCTCCAGGCAAGAAAACTTGAGTGGGTTGCCGTTTCCTGACCCAGGGATTGAACGCAGGTCTCCTCCACTGCAGGCAGATTCTTTACCAACTGGGCTACAAGGGAAGCCCAGGTGTTAGAGAAGGCACTTTAATTGGGGTGATACCTGCAGAGGATTTTAGGATATGTTAGAAAAACAGGAGGCAGAGTGGACCACAGTTTGAATGGGTTTTGCTTTAAAGAGGAGCAGAGAAATAGGGCTGCTGCTGGAGGGTGATGTGAAGAAATGGACGATTTTTCATTGGAGCTCTTCTAGCCAGTGTGCACGCTGATAGATATGATTTAGTACAAAGAGAAAAATGATAAAGCAGAGTGACAGTGATTAATTGTTAGAAGGATATTCTTCCATAGGTGAGAGAATTTGGGGACAAGTGTAGGGATTTGCTTTAGAAAAGAGCCGGATTATTCATCACAGTTACTGGGGGGCTGGCAGTTTCTGGCAGCAGCAGTTTTACTAAGCGAAGGGAAACTACTCTCTCAAGAAGGGAGGAGGCTCAGAAGCGCCAGCAGAGGGAGTAGGGCTGGGTATTTTCAAGTGGTGGTCCCTCCCTGTGTGCTGCATCATTTGACTGACAAGTTGATTGACAGCTTCAGGTTATATACCTTCTCTCTAGTATGCAGGCACCCAAGTGGAGCCCATGGTGGGGAGAGCAAAGGCCGCAATGGTCATTTATCATAAATAGTGCATCATGACCCCTAGGTTACTTGGAGTCACCTCTTAGGTCTTGGTGTGCCTATGCCAATTGACGCTGACTGTTTTATTTTGCTTGTCCTGATGAAATCTGGAAACGTAACAGTCGTTAAGCACGAAAGGGAGGATCTCTGAAAGTGTTCTGGCCTCCAGTGTCCAGGTGGGGCAGGGAAAGGTGACCTGTTCCAGGATGGGGTGGGACCCACTCATGTCTGACTCGCTATCTGATAAAGGGAGTGAGCTGAGACAGCAGGCAGTGGTCAGGGAATGAGGCCCTGGGAAGGGGGTGGGTATATTGGCCGTGGCAAGGTCTGTGTAGGATATAACCAAGGCAATAAGTTGTTGAGTTAAAGCTAAGGAAAAAGTCACTGGAGGTTGAAGTGGGGAGGAAACTAAAAATCCAGGAAACTGAAAGGATAATCCCCAAAGACTTTGAAATCACTGAAGCGTGTGATAACAAAAGGGTGAGAGTAACAATGAGGTGGGAGTTGAGGTCCCCAGAGGAGTAAGAGTGAGGCGGTCTGGTGTCTGGTGATGGCAGTGTGGTTTGATGTAGGAGCTTCAGAGTTGGAGAGGGTGGTTGCAAGGCAGGAAAGATGATGGCTTGGAAGGGCTAGTGAAGAGCAAGAAGTGCCTCCATTCGGCCTTCAGTCAGTCATCTCGAGGATGGTGGGGGAGGAAGATCCCCTTGCCAGAGGGTTAAGGAGAGCCGGATCCGGGGGAGAGCCAGGACTCACTGGGAGCAGGAAAGAAGGGAGAAAATAAAACAACCTTACAAAGCCCTTACTATGTGCCAGGGACGCTTCCATGATGTTTTATATATTACTTATGTTAATCTTCAAAACAAGATCTCTCTGTAGCCACATTTTACAGATGGAGAAATTAGAACACAGACAGATTGAGTGTCTCGCTCGAGGTCAGGGGTTGTAAGTGGCGGACGTGGGACTGAGACCTGTGTGTGCTCAGCTCGGCACTGCCCTTGCCTCCTGGAGCATGCATCTGGAGAAGGGGGGTGTGCTGCTGGTGCATCAGGAGTTCCATGGAGGGGCTGCGGGAGGGGTAGGAGGGTTATATTAAGGATTGGGCAGAGCTGTGTGGGGTGAGGGATAAATGGGCTTGTGGTTTGCGGGCACACAGAATTAGTGCTCATGGCCTCCCAGGCAGACAGTGGTGGTGAGGCTGTGAGTCTTGGAGTGATGGGGCCAAGGGTAGGACAGAGGTGTTGCCAAGGACACAAGGTCAACACCCCTATCTTCACTTTAGCTGGTGGAGGGCAGAGGCTGGGAAGAGGCCTTGGAGGCTATCACTTGGCACATAAGGAAGTTTGGGACCCCTTTTCACTTAACCCACTACAATCATCCATTTATTTAAAAAAATAATTACTGCTGACATCCAGTAAGTTTCTGGACATGAACAATAATGTTAAATCATCCTCATTTTCCATTTTGTGAATTTCTTTAAAAGACGAATGTGCTCATGAAGTTATTAAAGGGATTCAGTCACCTTTACAAGATGGCAACCTTTATGAATCTCCTCACATCTCCTTATGCTTTGTAGTTGCTAACATATTTTCACAGACATGATTTCACTTATACACTCTACCCACTACCAGCCCAGTTTCTGGCATATTTTTGGTACTAAAAGTTTGCAGATCTAGAAGATGGACAGAATGAAATATTGAGTTTGGAGTAAGGGCAGAAAGTAAAATGTGAAATAGTTGGGAATATTCATACTTAATTTTCATTTAACTTTCTTTTCTTCAGTTTTTAAAAAGGGAACTATTCTTATATTCTTCAGAAGGTAGAACAGAGAAAAATTAGCATAAATTCTTGCTGGCAGCTTTTCAATTTATTACATAAATCTGTCATATTTTAAGTGGAATGGCTTAGACACTCAGCTTTCACTTAGGAAACATATGGTGATAATAGAAAACATTTAAAGAGTCCAATATGGTAAATCAGCAAAAAGATCATTTTATACATCAAAGATATTTATTAAATGTTGAGCCATTTGTGCAACAGCTGATTTTTGCTACTAGTGGAAACCATTAAGAGTTGTAATGACTTTTCTTTTGCTGTTAAAGAGAACAGAAGGGTGAGAAGAAACCAACTAGAGAAGAGATAATGGCTTTCTCTTGTGAATATAAGGCTCCTATTTTTATATACACTTATGAAGGTTTCTTCCAAGTGATCTGGTGTAATGTTTCTGAGCCCTCTGCTGTTTTTGTTGCTGTTGGTTTTCTTATGACGGATTTGCTTGATTGGTAAAATTGGAAACAATACCTGGGTATGCTGAGTTCAGCTCTGTCCATCTTGCTTAATCTGGTCTGGAACCACCTGGTTTGAATGTATATTTAATTTAGGTCCCTTTGGCTTTCATGCTAACTTATAACCTCTAATTAAGGCTCTACCAATAAAAAGTATTTTGTCTCCTTTGCCATGTCATTGATTTATACCTTAAATTGCATGAAAACTGGGGCATTATGGTGCTGCTTACTGGGATCAAAGTGTAGGATGCCTTGGAAGCCTTTTCAGACCTATAGCCTCTTGATGAAATTGAAAGAGGAGAGTGAAGAAGCTGGCTTAAAACTCAACATTCAGAAAACTAAGATCATGGCATCTAGTCCCATCACTTCATGGCAAATAGATTGGGAAATGATGGAAACCCTGACAGACTTTATTTTCTTGGGCTTCAAAATCACTACAGATGGTGAGTGCAGACATGAAATTAAAAGATGCTTGCTGCTTAGAGAAAAAGCTATGACCAGCCTAGACATCATATTAAAGAGCAGAGACATTACTTTGCCAACAAAGGTCTGTCTAGTCAAAGCTGTGGTTTTTCCATTAGTCATGTATGGATGTGAGAGTTGGACCATAAAGAAAGCTGAATGCCAAAGAATTGATGCTTTTGTAGGTGGTGTTGAAGGAGACTCTTGAGAGTCCCTTGGACTGCAAGGAGATCCAACCAGTCCATCCTAAGGGAAATCAGTCCTGAATATTCAGTGGAAGGACTGATGCTGAAGCTGAAACTCCAATACTTTGGCCACCTGATGTGAAGAACTGACTCATTTGAAAAGACCCTGATGCTGGGAAAGATTGAAGGCAGGAGGAGAAGGGATGGCATAGGATGAGATAGTTGGATGGCATCACCAACTGGATGAACATGAGTTTGAGCAAGCTCCAGGAGTTGGTAATGGACAAGGAAGCCTGGCATGCTGAAGTCCATGGGGTCGCAAAGAGTCAGACACGACTGAGCATCTGCACTGAACTGAACTGACTGAGTTAGATGTCTCTCCTGTGTGCTTTCGAAGTTCCTCATGGTCCACCTTTATAGTTCTTCATATTGTTACTATTGGTGTAATGCCTGCTTTGTTGCTAGAGTATGAACCCCAGGTAGTGACCAATCTCAGTATCACTGGGACTTATATGGTGCCTGACACAGTAGCACCGAGTTTGTGGAGTGAATGGTTGAATGAGCTACTGGTTGGGAAAAGACTAAGTTCCTAATTTACGTAGTGAATGTAAGAAATGGACGATGAACTTGAAGCTCTCCACTCAAAAAATAAAAGTAGATTGTAGAAGTTATTGTCCTTCTATACTTCAGTTTTGAACAAGTTAAAGCTCTGAAAGAGGAGTGTCTTCCTCCATGAGTCATGCCGGAACTGAGCTAGAAAACTGGAAAATATGTTTTTTTAAAATAAGAATCAGCATTAAAAAAAAAAGAATCAGCATTTTACTGATGTCCAGTCTCATTCCAGTATATTATCAGCTCAGCCTACTAGACAGTGTTCATTTTCATCCTTCAGAATTTTGCATATGAAAGTGTGGCAATGAAAGTACAGAAAGTGTTTTCTGTGTTCCAGTGCTCATTAATAATAGCATTAAAGTTCATTTTAAACAATACTATAAAGAACTAATAGGTAGATATAACTGCCTAGGAAGATTTAGCTATTTCTTCAAAAAGAAAATTAGGGGACAGTGAAAAAATAGATCATCATGATGATTATTTTTAAAGAAAGTAATACTATCAATTTCTAACCAGAAAACATTGGATTGAGAATCTGAAATAAAGCTTGTGGAATTGAACCTCCCCCTTTTTGGTCCAGCTCTATAATAACGCATAAAGTAATAGTAGAAAGAAAGCCTATTGCCTGGTTTGCAGTTAACCACTTCTGTCAGTGAATGAAAGCCCATACTGTTGATCAAGGATTTGGAGGTCAGAGAGCTCAGATGGTGGTTCTTATTTAGGGTCACCATATGGCTGCAGTCAGGTGGTGATCCAGGCTGGAGTGGTTTGAATGCTTTTTTACCTACACATCTGGTGCTGGGCTGGGGTGTCCAGAGTAGCTGCAGGCTGGTGGGCTGTTTGTATGTCTCTCTGTCCTGCTGGAGCCTCCATGTGGATGTCTTGAACTTCCTCACTGCGTGGTGATCTCAGGGGAGCTTGGCTTCTGTTGGGGGGGAAGTTATCAAGAGAACACGAGCACGGATTGACCCTCCAGCTGGCCCCAGGCAATCAAAGGCTCCTCAGCCCCTCTCTTGTCCTTGGAATATACGCTCTGCCCACTGTTCCCCCAGGGAGAGACGTCTCAAGGACACAGCCTTGAGAGAGTCAGTTGGTATTGGGCCCAGGTGGACTGAATATGTGATTGAACCAGCTCAGCGCTCTGTGTAAACGTTTACGATTTGGCAGATAGGGGAGGAGACCTACTCACCTTGCAGCTGCCCAAGACAAGCCTCCTGTGTAAGTTCCCTTGCTTAAGCCCACCATCCTCCCGTCTGGAAGGTCTGCCTCTTTCTTTGGTCCCACCTTGCCTTCCATGTCTGGGGCCAGTTTCAGACTTCACCTGTGGAGCCCCTGAATTTGCAAGCCAACAGATTTTCCCAAAAAGTTCCAGGAGAAGGGAGGTGGAAGCCGCCAGGCTCTTACAACCTGGGCTCAGACAAGGGAGCAGCGCTTCTCCTGTATTCCCTGAGAAAAGTGTCCTAGAGCTCATCCACGTTCAGAGGGAGAGGACATAGGCTCCACCTCTTTTTAAAGAAAGATACATTTATTGATTTATTTTTGACTGTGCTGGGTCTTTGTTGCTGCCCAGGCTTTTTGCTAGTTGCGGCAAGCGGGGGCTACTCTTCGTGGCGCTATGCAGGCTTTGCATTCCGGTGGCTTCTCTCGTTGCGGAGCTCTAGGCGTGTGGGCTTCGGTAGTTGTGGTCATGGGCTTAGTTTCCCTGGGGGAATGTGGGATCTTCTTCCCTGGGGGAACCAGGGATCGAACTGGCGTCTCTTGTACTGGCAGGTGGATTCTTTACCTCTGACCACCAGGGAAGCACTAGGCACCACCTCTTGCTGAGAAGGAGTCCCAGTGGCTTCTTTCACCTGTGCTACGTGCTAATGCCACCCCACCTGAAAACTGTTCTCACTAGCGTCATGGAAAACGTTGGCATAAAATTAGTTATTTACTGATGAAATAAAAAGTATTAAATGTGAAATACCTGTCTGTTTACTGCTCATTGGTTCTTGTAGCACATTCAAAAGTAGCAAAAAAAAATCAAAGGCAGAATAGATCAGATCTAATTTTTCTTTCTGTCAGTTTAGGAAATGAATATATGTCCTACGGCCATCACAGCTGGTGAAGTGAATGTATGCAATGTCTGAATTTTTATTTTCCCCATTTAGATCTTTATATTATGTACAAGCAAATGATTTTGGTGTCCTCAATTTTTTTTTTTGTCTTTAGAGGAAATAAACTTACATATATAGTTCATTCTTCTCTCAATTACAGATGTTTAGACAATTAAAGGAGGAATTTTCAAAGCTCAAAGAAAATTAATTTTGACCTTGGGGAAAAATGTTGAAATGAATTTGTGCTTTTTTTAATCTTCCCATTTAAAACCCAAGAAAGCAATATTTGCCCTGCAGGCATAGCCTGGATTCTATAGCTATGCAGAATCCCAGCCCCCCGGGTGGTGTGAGGCATTGTCAGTGCTGTGGCTCCATTGTGTATTCTTTGTTAATAATAATTTAATGACAGCTAATATCTGTTGTGCACAAACTATGGGCTAGGTATGGTGCAAAGTGCTTGTCTTGCATTATCTCAATTAACCCTTTCAGTAACTCTATGATGTAAGTACTAGGATTATCTTTGTTTACCAGGAAATGCAGGTGCTGAGATGTAACATCATTTGCCTCAGTTCATGTAACCCACTCCAGTATTCTGGCCTGGAGAATTGCATGGACTCTATAGTCCACGGGGTTGCAAAGAGTCAGACATGACTGAGCAGCTTTCACTTTCATGCAATATTTATTTTTCTCTGACTTACTTCACTCTGTAGAACAGGCTTTAGGGTTATCCACCTCACTACAACAGATTCAGATTCATTCCTTTTTATGGCTGAGTAATATTACATGGTGTGTAGATAACTACAGCTTCTTTATCAATTAAAAATAACAGTCTAAATAAATTCTGAAAAACCTAATGTATAAGATGTTCTTATGCCTCAATTGCACGCAACCCTTTGCCTCACTTGGGGTTTCGGCCTTGGGTCTGTGTACATATTCCATACAGGCTTTGGCTGACTTCCAGCTGTCAGCCTCTGGTGGAGGTCTGTGTGCTTCTTCCCTTAGGGAATCATAAGTTTTATCTGTTTTTTTCCCTCAATAACTCCAATGGACCTAAATTGTCAAGATCTACAGGTTAAAGGAAGTAAGGAAGACTCAAACCAAACATTCCCCACACTACACATGTCCGTCAGCTCATACAATTTTCCCCATATAGAGAAAAATTAGCTTCTCTTGGTTATAAGTTTTTTTGTCATCCTCTCCCACCTGGAACAACCACTCCTGGCATAGCAGCAAGCCCTCTAGAGATCTCCAGCCATCTATCATCCCTCGCCAGGAGGAGCTTTTCCCTGGCTACACCTGCATGTAAGCGGACCAACAGCAGGTTGTCCACGAGGTGTGTGGAGCCCGTCTCCCTGGGCCTCTGCTGAGGACAGCTGTGGTACTCAGCAGCCCTCATATCGCATCAGCAGGTGTCAGAGAGAGCCATTCGGGGAAGATCGATTTTATTGTCTGTGGGGTTTATGACTGAGGCGTGTGCCTCTCCATCCTGCTCTTCATGAAGTCAAAGAGAAGTGCTCAGAATGTCTTCCTGTTAACTGGGTGGGTCCTTCTGATAAAGAGTGAGCCCTATGGTGGAGCAGTCACAGCACGCTCTGAGAACAGTTTGCATCTCGGGGCATCAGTATGTGTAAGGGTCAGGCATGACTCCTTCAAGGAACTGGGTTGGTGGGAACAAATAGTGGGAACTGCAGTTAAGGGGAGGCAGGAGATATAGATCATTCCTTAAAAAAAAAGCCGATTTTTATCACAGAATGAGTAAAGGAGCACTGGGGGATATTGTGGTCGTTTCTCCCGGGAGCAGACCTGAGATGAAGATGTGAATGTACATGGCTTGTTTCAGAAGCATGGGCAGGGACTCGGGGGAAGTTGGATGGGGAAGGGAAGTGATCCAACACACAGTGTGGCATGGGGCAGGTGTTTGGGCAACTGGGGGACTCCAGGAGACAGGGTGGAATGTGCTTTGGGATTACCTCCCCACAAGCCCTAATCCCACCAGGTGAGGAAGCTAGATTACTTATTCCCCAACCCTTCTCTGTCATCAGCTGAGGCCACTTGCTGGAGCACTGCAGGGGTCATCTCGAGGTGTGACCCAGAGACCCCATTAAGGAAGGACTTGTTGCCCCGCTTCTGGGTGTGTGTCTGTGGGCACCCTTCTACTGCCAGCCCATTCAGTAGCTGCATCCGTGCAGAAGCAGTTTTCCAAAGTCCCGCTGTTCTGTGGTGGCCCACATCCAGTGCCAGCATGGCAGAGGGTGACCATGGAAGGGCATGACGATTGAAGCGGGCATAGACAGGACTTGGCATTTAAGCTCATCTCAGGACAACTCTGATTTAGTGCCCAGGCCCCCTGTAGGTAGGGCTGGGGGGGCTAGCAGAGAGGATGGGGGTGAAGGGCAGAGGTGGAGAAAGTAATGGAGAAGGTCCAGCCTCATGGAAAGGGAGACAGTGAATTAGGCAGAAAGTGAAGAACTAAAGAGCCTCTTGATGAAAGTGAAAAGAGGAGAGTGGAAAAGTTGGCTTAAAGCTCAACATTTAGAAAACTAAGATCATGGCATCTGGTCCCGTCACTTCATGACAAATAGATGGGGAAACAGTGGTTATTTTTTGGGGTTCCAAAATCATTGCAAGTGGTGACTGCAGCCATGAAATTAAAAGATGCTTACTCCTTGGAAGGAAAGTTATGATCAACCTAGACAGCATATTAAAAAGCAGAGACATTACTTTGCCAACAAAGGTCCATCTAGTCAAGGCTATGGTTTTTCCAGTAGTCATGTGTGGATGTGAGAGCTGGACTATAAAGAAAGCTGAGTGCCGAAGAACTGATGCTTTTGAACTGTGGTGTTGGAGAAGACTCTTGAGAGTCCCTTGGACTGCAAGGAGATCCAACCAGTCGATCCTAAAGGAGATCCATCCTGCGTGTTCATTGGAAGGACTGATGCTGAAGCTGAAACTCCAGTACTTTGGCCTCTTGATGTGAAGAGCTGACTCATTTGAAAAGACCCTGATGCTGGAAAAGATTGAAGGCAGGAGGAGAAGGGGATGACAGAGGATGAGATGGTTGGATGGCATCACCGACTCAACGTACATGAATTTAGGTAAACCCCAGGAATTGGTGATGGACAGGGAGGCCTGGTATGCTGCAGTCCATGGGGTCACAATGAGCTGGGCATGACTAAGCAGTTGAACTGAACTGAACTGAGTACGTATTAGCGATCACTGTTATTATTGTTATTAAGGGCTGAATTGCATGTCCCCTAAATTAATATGGAGGTCCCGTTCCCTAGAACCTCATAATGTGTTTGGACACAGAGCCTTTAAAGAAGTTCTTAAGTTAAAATGCGGCAGTTGGGGTGGGTCCTAATCCAGTCTGCCTGGTGTCCTTATAAAAAGAGATTAGGGACACAGAGACCTAGGAACTGTGCGCCTGGAGGAGAGACCCTGTGAGTACACAGTGAGGATGCAGCTGTCTGCTTCTCTCTTGCTCCATTTCACGATGGCTGGGAGTGCCCACCCCTGGCATGCAGTGGTGCAGAGTGTCTGGTTCCTGCCCTTGTGGTCTTTCTGTAAGGAAGAAAGGAAATACGTGAGTGATGACAACTGACAAAGTGCTATGAAGAAGCAGTGCTGAAGATAGGGAATAAAGGCGGAATAGTGGTGAGATCTACTTAGGTAGAATTTCTTCCAGCCGACAGACCTTTCTCTCCTACGTATCTACCTCTTTTCTGAAACCCAGTTCAAGAGTCACCTTCCCCCAAAGCCTTAGCTCTTCCACATCTCCTGCTTTAGAGCCTCAGGAAGCGACGGCCCCCTCTAGTTCTGAATCTGTGTTCTCCCTGCCAGGAGAGCGTGAGTTGAGAGCACAGGTCCTTGGAGTCAGTCTCCCTGGGTTCAGATCCCAGCATTGTCTTTACTGCCTGTGTGGCTTTGGGAAAATGTCTGGTTCAGTTTCTCCATCCTTAAAACGAAGATAAAACTGTGCTTTGCTGTGCTTAGTCGCTCAGTTGTGTCTGACTCTTTGTGACCCTATAGCCCGTAGCCCGCCAAGCCCTCTGTCCACGGGGTTCCCCAGGTACGAATACTGGAGTGGCTTGCCACGCCCTCCTCCAGGGGATCTTCCCGACCCAGGAATCAAATTGGGATCTCCTGCATTGCAGGAGGAATCTTTACCAGCTGAGCTACCCAGGAAGCCTGAAGATAATACTAGGATCTATGTTATGGCATGGATGTGGGGATTAAATACATTAAACCAAGTTTAGAACAATGCTGGGTATATAGACAGCGTTACAAGGATCATCTTGCCTGCCCTGGTTACACTTGCTTGTGTCCATGGTTTCTCTCTCCCTCTAGGCACAAGCCTAAGCACAGTTAAGAACAAGAAATTTGGGGTCAGAGTTGAAGAAAATCACATTCTGGTTGAACAACTTTTTCAGATGCATGAGCTTGGATACAATCACTTGACCTTTCTGAACCTCATTTTCACTACCATTTAAATAATGACAGCAATACCTACATTTTGAGTTATTGAGAGGAGTAAACAGGATGAATACCCCAAATGTCTACAGAGACAGCTCTCAGTGGAGACTGCAGTCATTCTCACCTAGATCCAGGAAAGGAGTCCTTATATATTATTTGTTTTGGTGTCCTCAGAATTCACCACTCATGAGGTCAATGATACTCGTTGATGCTTTTTAACTGTGGTGCTGGAGAAGACTCTTGAGAGTATCTTGGACAGCAAAGAGATTGAACCAGTCAGTCCTAAAAGAAATCAATCCTGAATATTCATTGGAAGGACTGATGCTGAAAAGCTCCAATACTTTGG
Organism: Cephalophus harveyi; assembly: GCA_006410635.1. Taxonomy (NCBI): domain Eukaryota; kingdom Metazoa; phylum Chordata; class Mammalia; order Artiodactyla; family Bovidae; genus Cephalophus; species Cephalophus harveyi. Next base: position 5,358 of record SJYT01004548.1, on the reverse strand, counting down.
CACATGATGTGAACAGCTGACTCATTAGAAAAGACCCTGATGCTGGGAAAGGTTGAAGGCAGGAGGAGAAGGGGATGGCAGAGGATGAGATGGTTGGATGGCGTCACCGACTTGATGGACATGAGTTTGGGTAAACTCTGGGAGTGGGTGATGGACAGGGAGGCCTGGTGTGTTGCAGTCCGTGGGGTCACAAAGAGTTGGACATGACTGAGTGACTGAACTGACTGACTGAGTGCCTGATAACTCACCGTATAACAGAGTGAAGAAGTGAGCAAGCAGCAGTGTCTGTGGCAGACCTGCTCGTGGGTATGGGTAGACTAGCTGCATTCTCATTTTGCTTGTTTTGTGCGATGAAATAGATTCTCATTATTTATGTGTGTGTGTGCATGTGTGCACTATCCGGTAAGTTCTCAGTAGTTACCTGTTTTGTACATAGTGGTGTCTATATGTCAATCACAGTCTCCCAGTTTATCCCAGCCCAGCCCCCTCTTGGGGGTCATGCATTTGTTCTCTGTCTGAGTCTCTGTTTCTGCTTTGCAAATAGGTTCACCTGTACTCTTTCTAGATTCCACATACATGCGTTACTATTTAATATTTATTGTTCTTTTCTAACTACAGTCTGTGTGACAGTCTCTAGGTCCATCCATATCTCTGCCAATAACACAATTTCGTTTCTTTTTTTGGCTGAGTAATAATCCGTTGTATGTGTGTATATACAATGTACATATACTACATCCTTTTTTATCCATTCCTCTGGTGATGGACGTTTTAGGGTACCACTTCACACCAGTCAGAACGCCCACCAGCAGAAAATCTACAAACAATAAATGCTGGAGAGGATGTGGAGGAAGGGGAACCCTCCTATACCGTTGGTGGGAATGTAAATTGGTGCAGCTACTGTGGAGAACAGTATGGAGGTTCCTTAGGAAACTGAATATAGAGCTACTGTATGATCCAGCAATCCCATTTCTGCTGCTTTATTCCCTGGAGACAGATGGCAAAGGGTGTGCGGTCTCTTTGGAGAGGGACTGCCACCATCCTCCCCCGTTTCCTTCCAGGTGCCTTGAATTGCCCACCCCCTGATGTGCTGATTGCACTTCCCCACACAGAGTCACCAGCTCATGCTGTCCCGTTACTGTTCTGTTCTGGAAACGAATGAGAGCTTTGGTAGGGGCTTGGGAAGCTGGCCTGCAATTTGAAACTTCCGTCAGAGAAAGCAATTATCAAAATCCAGCCAATTATCTGCTTCCGGCTTTGGTTTTCAAGCTGGAACTCCAAGGAATTTCATGGAGGACAAGATTTCATGATGATAAGTCTTGGAAATTCTGACTGTCAATAAAGCAGGTGTCTGCAGCCCGGACAAGGCACAGAACTTGTATTAGCAAATGGGACATTTTAATTCAGAGGGCCCTCAGCTCTTTCATGTCACTGATGTCACGCCCCTTGGTGACTCTCCGTTATATCCTACATCTGGCTTTCTGTCTTTTATCAGGTACTAATTTATTTTGGACAATTTTCAGGGATAGTCAACCAAAAGTCATGTTCCTGTGGCTCCAGAAAAACATTTCTCTCCTCACCTCGCCCAGATTATATTGTTTAGAAGAAAATACTTCATTAAACTAGTTATCAGCCACAGACTTGTGTCACAAGTTATTCCATCCTGCAGTGCTCTTAAGAGAGCAGTGTAAAATCAGACTAAAGCTAATGGGAAAATGGGTCAGATTGAGCAATGAGTAAAATTTAAAAGTATGGCACACGGTTCCTTTTATGATATCATTTTCTCCCTCTAGCCATTCTCTTTGATAACAAAAATGTCTCTCTATGATTTAGGGCCCCAGTGAAAAGCAGAATAGGGGCTATTACACTAAATATTTGACCAGTCACCCCGCTTCTCCACTCCCTATGATTTTATTAAGCTCAAGTCATCTTCCCTTCCTCGCAGGCTCCACTTTGGTTGAGGCTACCATTTTCTCATTTTGCCAACATCCGCTGGATCATCAAAAAAGCAAGAGAGTTCCAGAAAGACATCTATTTCTGCTTTATTGACTATGCCAAAGCCTTTGACTGTGTGGATCACAATAAACTGTGGAAAATTCTTCAAGAAATGGGAATACCAGACCACCTGACCTGCCTCTTGAGAAACCTATATACAGGTCAGAAAGCAACAGTTAGAACTGGACATGGAACAACAGACTGGTTCCAAATAGGAAAAGGAGTATGTCAAGGCTGTATATTGTCACCCTGCTTATTTAACTTATATGCACAGTACATTCTGAGAAACGCTGGGCTGGAAGAAGCACAAGCTGGAATCAAGACTGCTGGAAGAAATCTCAATAACCTTAGATATGCAGATGACACCACCCTTATGGCAGAAAGTGAAGAGGAACTAAAATGCCTCTTGAGGAAAGTGAAAGAGGAGAGTGAAAAAGTTGGCTTAGAGCTCAACATTCAGAAAATGAAGATCATGGCATCCGGTCCCATCACTTCACGGCAAATAGATGGGGAAACAGTGGAAACAGTGTCAGACTTTATTTTTTTGGGCTCCAAAATCACTGCAGATGGTGACTGCAGCCATGAAATTAAAAGACGCTTACTCCTTGGAAGGAAAGTTATGACCAACCTAGATAGCATGTTGAAAAGCAGAGATATTACTTTGCCAACAAAGGTCCATCTAGTCAAGGCTATGGTTTTTCCTGTGGTCATGTATGGATGTGAGAGTTGGACTGTGAAGAAAGCTGAG
>SJYT01004537.1:104933-115177 GCA_006410635.1 Cephalophus harveyi | reverse complement strand
ATTAAAAAAGAATTGAGGGTTAAGGAACCATGAGATATTTTAATAAGCATTGTTTATGTATCTTAAACCACTTGCCAAGGGCTGTGACCGAGGTTTAAATATACTATTTCACATAACCCTAACAACCCAGTGTGGTAAGTAGTTACTGGTCTCATTTTACAGATTTTAATCTCAAATGCAGAGATTAAAAACATGTATGTGTGTGTGTGTGAGTCACTGGGTCATGTCTGACTCTTTTGTGACCCCTGGCAGACTGTAGCCCGCCAGGTTCCTCTGTCCATGGGATTCTCCAGGCAAGAATACTGGAGTGGGTAGTCATTCTCTTCTCCAGGGGATCTTCTTGACTCAGGGATAGAACCCTGGTCTCTGGCATTGCAGGCAGATTCTTTCCTATCTGAGCCAGCAGGGAAACCCCCAAAAATATGTACTAGGTCTCAATAGTAGAATCAATGTGCAGAGCGTGTGTTGAGGAAAGATAATCCTTAGAGAAGATGGAGATAGCTGAATTCCCATTTACTTGACTCATTCCTCGACAAGTAAAATGACATATTCGAGCACTTGAGATCCTTTTCTGGCTCTGAGTTTCCTCTGACCTTCTGTGCTCTGTGTGGGAGTCAGGGGCCTGGAGGTGAGACTTTCTTAGACCTCTCATCTTAGACTTCTCAGGTATCTGCCTATCTGAGACCTCCCATCTCCAAAAGGAACAAGCAGAGCGAGACGTTCTGTAACGGGAGATCATGATTACCTCTCTTTCTTCACTGGCTACTAATTGAAATTCAGTATTTCCTTAAATTACAAATATAGGCCACAAACCACAGTTTTCTTTAGCAGTATTTGAGACTTTCTTATCAATAGAAACCACAGATTTTTTTTCTAAAAAATTTTTTTGAAATATAGCTGATTTATAATATTGTACAAGTTTCAGGTGTACCACACAGTGATTCAGTTATATAAAATTCTTTTTCAGATGCTTTTCCCTTATAGGTTCCTATGTAATATTGAGTATAGAAATCAGATATTTTCATTTCATTCTGGTGGTAGTTGTGTGGGCAAACTCGCTTCAGTTGTGTCTGACTCTTTGCGACCCTATGGACTGTAACCCACGAGGCTCCTCTGTCCACGGGGATTCTCCAGGCATGAATACTGTAGTGAATTGCCATATCCTTCTCTAGGGATCGAACCCGCGTCTCTTTTGTCTCTTGCGTTGGCAGGCAAGTTCTTTATCACTAGTGCCACCGGGAAGATGTCTCCAAATATCTACTCTCTTCTGCTTTAGATTGACAGTAGTTATGAGACTTGTGACTAGATCTTGGTTTTTAATATATACTATTCTATTACACACTGTAAATATTTTGTTATTATTGTAAAAATATATAATCTGCCACTTAAACCATTTTTGCTGCTAAGTTGCTTCAGTCGTGTCCGACTCTGTGCAACCCCATAGACGGCAGCCCACCAGGCTCCCCCGTCCCTGGNTGACTAGATCTTGGTTTTTAATATATACTATTCTATTACACACTGTAAATATTTTGTTATTATTGTAAAAATATATAATCTGCCACTTAAACCATTTTTGCTGCTAAGTTGCTTCAGTCGTGTCCGACTCTGTGCAACCCCATAGACGGCAGCCCACCAGGCTCCCCCGTCCCTGGGATTCTCCAGGCAAGAACACTGGAGTGGGTTGCCATGTCCTTCTCCAATGCATGAAAGTGAAAAGTGAAAGTGAAGTCGCTCAGTCGTGCCCGACTCTTAGCGACTCCATGTACTGCAGTCTACCAGGCTCCTCCGTCCATGGGACTTTCCAGGCAAGAGTACTGGAGTGGGTTGCCATTGCCTTCTCTGACTTAACCATTTTTAAAATGTATAATTCAGTGGCATTAATTACATCCACACAGTTGTACAACTATCACCAGGTTTTAAAAATATTTTGGTAGCTATATTTTAATGTAATAGGTTTCCTTGTAATTCTGTTTTTTAAAAAAATATACACTTGAAAGCATTTGCCTCAGAAGGGGTTAATATGGTTCACCAGACATAGAGCTCTGGAACCCCAAAATGGTAAAACCCCCCAATCTATAAGCTCTTCCTGCTTTTTAACATCCTATGACTGTATGATTCTAAACCAGTCAAGCTTTCTCTCCATAAATGAGGATTATAACATTTCTCTCGGAGAAGGCAATGGCACCCCACTCCAGTACTCTTGCCTGGAAAATCCCATGGACGGAGGAGCCTGGTGGGCTGCAGTCCATGGGGTCGCTGAGTCGGACACGACTGAGCGACTTCACTTTCACTTCTCACTTTCATGCATTGGAGAAGGAAATGGCAACCCACTCCAGTGTTCTTGCCTGGAGAATCCCAGGGACAGGGGAGCCTGGTGGGCTACCGTCTATGGGGTCACACAGAGTCGGACACGACTGAAGTGACTTAGCAGCAGCAGCAGCAACATTTCTCTGCTCCATCTATGTTAGGGAAATTAAAATGGAGGAAGTCTTGCTCAGGCTTCAGAAGCAGGACAGCAGGACTGACCTGCCTCTGACCTGCCTGGACACTGCCTGGATTCCGTGCCTGCCCACAGCACAGCAGCTCAGGCGCCGCAGACGGGAAAGGCCGTGGGTCTCGGAATTTTTGAGCCCTGAGGGTCTGGCCCCCTCCCTGGGGTCTAATGAAATCCTATGACTCACAAGGTGAAACAAACAGCATTGTAAAAAGGTGTAAGTGAAACCAGAGCTGCGTTTTTGCACACAAACTGATGATGCTATCAGTTTGCAACCTGCGATTTTAAGGCGGGGGGAATCCCCACAAACTGCAATTTGAAGTCTCACGGGTGGGGTGGGCACACCGCCTGGGACCCTTTCCCAGTCGGGGCTCCAGATTGCTGTTCATGAGGGACTTCCCAGCGTGGCTCAAGTCTGGATGTAGGTCGGCCCAATTTGGTGATACATATGGTGTTACTTTTCCCTATTGTTGCTTTTCTCTTACTGACTGTATGTTGAAATTAAGTCAAATAATCTTCTGTAAAAAAAATTGAACTTGTGTATGTGTGTAACGAGTGGTTTCTTTTGTTAACAAATCCCTCGAATGTAAAATGAAAGTAAAATTTTTGGCAAAACAATCTACTCTGGGGGATTGCCACTCAACGTGTAGTCGGATACTCAGCAGGCGGGCCGGCAGGCCCTGGGTCTTCCCCCAGCAAACCGCTGCTGTTCCTGTACCGTCTTCCGCCTGTGAAGACTCTTGCAGGCGCGGGACGTGGGGTCACTTGTGAACAGGCTGGACCCCTCCCTCTGAAAGCCTCCGGTGAATGTGGCTCCCAGGAAGGGTCCCCCGCTTCACTTCTGTGCCAGAATCAGACCAGCAGCATCTGCTTCCCCTGGGCCATTCTCAGGATGGACCCCGTTCGCTGGTGAGAGTGAACGCCCCTCAAGTGCTATAGTTGGGAAGATACCCATTTATTCAGTTCATTCTTTTTTTCAATCATTTGTTCAGTCATTTAATAGAAATTTACTGAGTTCTTAGGTATGTGCCAGGAGACTTCAGTGAAAAAAAAAGTCAAAGGTTTTGCTCTTTTTTTTTTTTTAAGTTAATTTTTATTTGAGTGCGGTTACTTTATCACGTTGTATTAGTTTCTGCTGTACAGCAGAGTAAACCAGCTATACCTATACATATATCCCTTCTTTTTTGGATTTCCTTCCCATTTAGCTCACCACCGAGCATTCACTAGAGCTGTACAGGAGGTTCTCATTAGTTATCTGTTTTATAGATAGTATCAATAGTGTATATATGCCAGTTCTAATCTCCCAGTTCATCCACCTGTCCCCCCCTTGGTATCCATACATTGGCTCTTAATGCCTATGTTTCTATTTCTGGTTTTCAGTCAAGATCATCTATACCAGTTTTCTAGATTCCACATATATGAGTTAATTAATATACAAAATTCATTTTTCTCTTTCTGACTTTACTTCATTTTCCTCTTTCTGACTTTACTTCACTTTCTATGACAGTCTTTAGGTCCACCCACATCTCTGCGAATGACCCAATTTTATTCCTTTTTATGGCTGAGTAATATTCTATTGTATATGTGTACCACAGCTTATGGAGTTTACATTCTAGAAGGAAATAAGGAAGGGATAGATAATAACCAAAATTTTAAAAGTGCATTGGTGATGGTGGTGATGAATGTTGGTAAAGAATAGAAGTAGGGAAGGGAGGCAGGAAGTGCTGTTGGGGGTGGGTTGTAACAATCCCTAGCGGTGGAAGTGGGTTGGCTGCGGAGGGAGCTTGAGGAGGACGTGCACCGTGAGCAGCAGAGATGGCCCTTCTACCACCTTCCTTTTCGGTTTTTGGGACCTGCCTGCCTGCAGGGACATGTGTTCCCCAGCTGCCTCTGGTGGTCCAGCATCTTCTGTGACTTGACTCTCCAGGGGCACTGAGGCGCCATCATCTAAAGCCGGGTTCTTGGTTTAGCCTTGTCAGCTTTAAGTGTGATGTTTTTATCTCCACATGTGGATCCTTTAACTTCTTGGTTGGTTCAGAACATGGGCAGGAAAAGGGGATGCTGTTTGTTGGTGTTCCATTCAACTCCCCCGATGGTTTTGTATTTGAGCTTTTGATGCTTAACCTCCCTACTGAATGTGAGTCCTCCAGGGCAGGAAGGGTAATGGCCCTTTCCTCTGCCTGGATAATCCTACTGCCTGGGAGAGTGCTTGGCACAAAGAATATACTCCCTAATCTTTATTTACTAGATAAGTTTCATGTTAAAGTACAAGTCACTGACTTTTGGTTGTGGGTCATCAGAGACTTTCCGTGCTATAGGTCAAATGAACTGTAAGGGCAAAGGCAATTTTTTTGTCTGAAACTGCCCCTATTAACCTGTAACTTGTGTAAAGGGATAATAATCCTCTTCATGGAACAGATATTTAAAACATGCTTTTAGACATTATGAAATCTTCTGAAAAGCAGGGTATTAAGTGATTTTTTCCCCCACACAACCCATGTCAACTTGACAGCTCTCATAATCAGCATTGTAATTTATTTGTGAAGTCCAAGATGAGTCAGTATTTAAGATTTCTACATTATAGCATTGAGCATAGCCTGGAATGTGAAATAGTACACGTGGTATTTCAAGATCTTCAGGTATTTGACAACCAGTGATGCAGCAGACATGCCACTGTTGTATACACAGACAACACATTGTGTTGCACATTGACTTGGTATAAAGAGATAAGTGAGATACACCCTCAACCAGCGAGCTCCTGGGAGATGGGGCTGTGAACTAACGTGTGTGCGCGCTTAGTTGCTCAGTTGTGCTCCACTCTTCCTGACCCTATGGACTGCAGCCTGCTCAGCTCTCCTGTTCATGGAATCCACCAGGCAAGAATAATGAAGTGGGTAACCATTCCCTTCTCCAGGGGATCTTCCCAACCCAGGGACTGAACCCAGGTCTCCCACATTGCAGCCAGATTCTTTACTATCTGAGCTACCAGGAAACCTCTAGGTTACATAAAAAACCAATGGGGTTTTATCTGTGCTTAGCTCTATTTAGGAGAAGGCTATGGCACCCCACTCCAGTACTCTTGCCTGGAAAATCCCATGGACGGAGGAGCCTGGTAGGCTGCAGTCCATAGGGTCACTAAGAGTCGGATACGACTGAGCGACGTCACTTTCACTTTTCACTTTCATGCATTGGAGAAGGAAATGGCAACCCACTCCAGTGTTCTTGCCTGGAGAATTCCAAGCACGGGCGAGCCTGGTGGGCTGCCGTCTATGGGGTCGCACAGAGCCGGACACGACTGAGGCGATTTAGCAGCCGCAGCTCTATTTTAAAGGCATTTAAAAAAAACACATTTATTACAACAACCTGGCAGTGTAGCTACCATTACATTCCCCACATTTTACTGAACATGTAACAAGCAGCCTTGGGAGACATACCGTCTTCTTTTGGAGCAAAGAGCAATTTCCCTGAATTCAAGGTTCCTCTCCTGTAAGCACATGGCAGGTGCAGACTTTTGCATCTTCCTGCCAGAAGTGGGGCTCAAGGAACCAGTATAAAACATGCTGATACTCTGGCTACTGCAGTTGTTGTCGGTAATAAACTGTCATTTATTTCTGACCCAGGAGTTTCATATATTCTACCAGCATCTATGAAAGTAGGGCAGGCTAACTTGCTAGTTTGCAAGTAGGGTACCATCTCAGATTCTTCATAGTTCTCGATGCTCACGCAGGAGGAAGTTGAAAGACAAATGGTTCGATAACTTACCCGAAGTCCCTCTGCCAGTAAATGGTGGAGGTGGATCTCAGCTCTTGTAGTCTAGGCTAGTTGATGAGATTTTTTTCAGGCTTCTGCGGTTTGAGGGGCCTTGGGCCATCTAAATGGTGGTAATATCCAGCAGGTCCTTGATCACATATGGAGGAACCCAGGACATAGATTCACATTTGGGAACCACATTTGGGAGCTCATGTTGTCACTGAGACGATGAAGTAGGGACTGAATGTGTAGATTCCTCTAAAACCTTGCCTATAGAGAGACAGAGATAGGTTGAATGCTAGAGAAGGATGTAGAGGCAACATCCACTTTTTTGGTGAATTTTTAATTTGAGATAGACCTGAAGATGCAAAAATATTGTTGGAAAAGAACCACTAGCAGGATAAGATTGAAAGTAGAAAAGAGAGAGAAAAGTTGGTGGAGTCAGACCACTAAGGAAATGGAGACTAATGGAAGCCAGATTATACCTTTTCCACTGAGGTGGGAGGCAAGCAGGGAAAGATAGGTGAGGTGCTGATATGCATGTAGGTGTCAAGATGGGATAGGAAGTTAAGGGAGCCCTTCTCTGAAGTCAGCTAGGTCACTTCCAAGAGGAACGAGGAAGGTGTTGGGGCTGGGGTTTCCAGGAGAACAGTGTAGGTTAGAAATGGTTGAGGGAGGAACAGATGATGGAATTGTCCTATGCTTGGCTCAATTCCTTGCACACAGTAGGTGAAATTAAATGACTTGAGTTAATGAGTAGACACATGTAGAAGAATTCTTGGGCAATATACTGAGATGTTGGTTGAGGTTGGAGACCACATTTCTGCTGGGGCTAGTTTCTGAAATGCAGAGTTAGATGAAATGACAGGCAGGGAACAGCTTCCTATTTAGTAACTGCTTGTATTAAAATGTAGACATCACTTTGCCAACAAAGGTCCATCTAGTCAAAGCTATGGTTTTTCCAATTGTCATGTATGGATGTAAGAGCTGGACCATAAAGAAGGCTGAGTGCTGAAGAACTGATGCTTTTGAGCTGTGGTGCTGGAGAAGACTTTTGAGAGTTCCTTGGACAGCAAGGAGATCAAACCGGTCCATCCTAAAGGAAATCAACCCTGAATATTCATTGGAAGGACTGATGCTGAAGCTGAAACTCCAATACTTTGGCTGCCTTATATGAAGAGAGGACTCACTGGAGAAGACCCTGATATTGGGAAAGATTGAAGGAGGGTGGAGAAAGGGGTGACAGAGGATGAGATGGTTAACTGGCATCACTGACTCAATGGACATGAGTTTGAGCAAACTCTGGGTGATAATGAAGGACAGGGAAGCCTGTGTGCTGCGAAAAGAAGTGGACACAACTTAGCAGCCAAACAACAACTGCTTGTTGCTGCTAAGTGGGTGGAACCCGGCCCACCAGCTGAGAGATGGTAAGACAGTCAATCCTGGAGGACAGGCAGGGCCAGCATGGCGAGGGGCACGGTAAGCTGGGTTTGGGAGGGAATAGTACAACGTGAGGGCTCCCCTTTGACCAGAACAGGTGTCAAGAAGTTGAAGCCTGGTCACACTTGCATTCTAAGCGTATTATAGAGCAAACCACAATTGTTTGTCATGATGTGATCTGAGAATAAATTCAATGATATGACCTCATTCCAAATGGGATCAGTTTTTATTTTTAATGTATTTATAGAACTGAGGTTCAGGCTTCCAAGGGAATGAGATAAAGGAATAGAGGTCAATATAAAGGGGGTGAGAAAAAAAGCTCAAAATGAGCCAAGCGGCATTCCATTTTAAAAGAAATGTGTCTGTGGCCAGCCGGAAAATGATCATAATGGTTGTAAAGAGAAAACAGTCAGAAGGGAAAGATTTAAGTAACTTTCCATTACTTGGCAATGTTTTTAATTTGGCTGCATCTGACACCAGGAGGCGAGGGAGAAAGCTGGTCGGAAATTCTAAAACTAAATTAAAACTGCTCCTGAGGCCACTGAAGATTTTGATCTTGAAGAGTAATTGGTTTTTGTTTCGGTTCATGCAAGTCAGCAGGCAGGGTGAAAAAAGCACTGACCTGCAGCAAAACATTAACCTTCAAGCCGTGGCTCTTGTTTCCGTAGCGCAGTGGAGGAAAAAGCTCTACAAACCTCCTGCATCTAAGCTAAATGGGCACTGGACAATTTAAACAGGCAGGAACCTTCACCCACGTGCATTCGGCAGGCATCCAAGGATACCAGCGGGTCATGGGCTTGACTTGCAGCAAAGGACAGCATGATGGCACCTCCCAAGAGAGCCATTCACAGGGCGAGTGTGTGTCATTTTCTTTAACTATCATCTACTCTTGATGTTTGGGGACTCTGCCATTTACTTCCACATCAAATTAGAGCTTTTAAAAACTAGACCATTGTGCCTGACCATCCAGTGGTTTCTTATTACTCACCTGCCACTGCTTGGAAAAGTCATCTGGGGAAATGTAATGAGATCACTGGGGCAACCCCTTTTCCAAGCTAATTATTCCAGCACACTCTGTATTGCACTGTTATTTTTAACTTACTAACATAAGCTTTTTTTTTTTCTTCCAAAGGAGACTTGAGTCCACTCAATTTCCCCATCAAAGACACAAATTGCAATTTTATTTATTTATTCCTCATTTCCTTGGAAATGAAGCCCTCATGTTCAGCCCCATTTTCTTTTCTTTTTTTTTTGATTTTTTTATGGAGCAGGGATTAAACGTGTGCACTACCAGATGCCATTGTGAGAGCAGGCTGGACACATTTGCAGGGGAAGGCTGTTGGGAAGAGTGGCTTCCATCCTGTGGGGCAACGGCTCTCAACTCCTTCCTGCTCCGGCCCTGACACCTCTCCAGTCTGCCCTCACTCCAGCAGCCAGGGTGATCCTGGTAAGACACCAGTTGCTCATGCGAGTCCTCCCCTCACCCCACTTGTCCTCCCACCCCCTCCTTTTTCTGCTCTGTTCCCTCCTTCACCCTACTTCCCCTGTGGAATTTAGTTTTTCTTTTCCAAATCAAAAGAGTTCTTATTTATTGTCTCCTGTGAAATTTCTGTCTCTCAAACAAAAGAGGGATGCTCCTGCCTCAGGACCTTGCCCTTGTTTTTCCCTCTTGCTGGAACGCCCTTTCCTCAAATACCTGTCTTTTATCTTTCACAAGGAATGTGAAGTTTTCTTTTTGAAAGTGTATTTTTTAATGTATATTGGAGCATCGAATTTGAAAAAGAATAGATGCATGTATATGTGTAACTGAATCCTATTGTTTGCGTTCTCACATCTCTTTAAAAGTCTTTACTCACTAAGGCTATCCTTGACGATTCTATTTTTTTCTTTAATTAGTTAATTTACTTTAATTCAAGGATAATTACTTTGCAATAGTGTCATGGTTTTTGCCATACACTGACATGAATCAGCCACAGGTACACATGTGTCCCCCCAGCCTGAGCCCCCACTCCCGTATCCTTCCCCAACCCGCCCCTCTGGGTTGTCCCAGGGCACTGGCTTTGGGTGTGCTGCTTCATGCATATAACCTGCACTGGTCATCTATTTTACATATGGTGATATACACGTTTCGATGCTATTCTCTGGAATCATCCCACCCTCACCCTCTCCCACAGAGTCCAACAGTCTGTTCTTTACATATGTGTCTCTTTTGCTGCCTTGCATGCAGGATTGTCGTTATCGTCTTTCTAAATTCCATAGATATGCCTTAATATACAGTATTTGTGTTTCTCTTTCTGACTTGCTTCACTCTGTATAATGGGTTCCAGTTCATCCACCTGGTTAGAACTGACTCAAATGCGTTCCATTGTATAGCTGAGTAATATTCCATTGTGTATATGTACCACAACTTCCTTATCCGTTCATCTGCCAATGGACATCTAGGTTTCTTCCATGTCCTAACTATTGTAAACAGTGCTGCGATGAACGTGGGATGCATGCGTCTCTTTCAATTCTGGTTTCCTCCGTGTGTATACCCAGCAGTGGGATTGCTGGGTGGTAT
>SJYT01004537.1:82763-98459 GCA_006410635.1 Cephalophus harveyi | reverse complement strand
AGGATAATTACTTTGCAATAGTGTCATGGTTTTTGCCATACACTGACATGAATCAGCCACAGGTACACATGTGTCCCCCCAGCCTGAGCCCCCACTCCCGTATCCTTCCCCAACCCGCCCCTCTGGGTTGTCCCAGGGCACTGGCTTTGGGTGTGCTGCTTCATGCATATAACCTGCACTGGTCATCTATTTTACATATGGTGATATACACGTTTCGATGCTATTCTCTGGAATCATCCCACCCTCACCTTCTCCCACAGAGTCCAACAGTCTGTTCTTTACATATGTGTCTCTTTTGCTGCCTTGCATGCAGGATTGTCGTTATCGTCTTTCTAAATTCCATAGATATGCCTTAATATACAGTATTTGTGTTTCTCTTTCTGACTTGCTTCACTCTGTATAATGGGTTCCAGTTCATCCACCTGGTTAGAACTGACTCAAATGCGTTCCATTGTATAGCTGAGTAATATTCCATTGTGTATATGTACCACAACTTCCTTATCCGTTCATCTGCCAATGGACATCTAGGTTTCTTCCATGTCCTAACTATTGTAAACAGTGCTGCGATGAACGTGGGATGCATGCGTCTCTTTCAATTCTGGTTTCCTCCGTGTGTATACCCAGCAGTGGGATTGCTGGGTGGTATGGCAGTTCTATTCCCAGTTTTTTAAGGAATCTCCACACTGTTCCAGATTGCATTCTATAAACTGGTACAGTTTCCAAACTGTACCAGTTTGCATTTCTACCAACAGTGTAAGAGGGTACCCTTTTCTCCACACCCTCTTCAGCATTCATTGTCTGTAAGACTTTTTGATGATGGCCATTCTGACCGGCGTGAGATGATACCTCATTGTGGTTTTGATGTGCATTTCGCTAATAATGAGTGATGTTGAGCACCTTTTCATATGTTTATTAGCCATCTGTATGACTTCTTTGGAGAAATGTCTGTTTAGTTCTTTGGCCCACTTTTTGATTGGGTTGTTTGTTTTTCTGGTATTGAGCTGCATGAGCTGCTGGTATATTTTGGAGATTAATTCTTTGTCAGTTGTTTTGTTTGCTGTTATTTCCTCCATTCTGAAGGCTGTCTTTTCACCTTGCTTATAGTTTCCATTCTATTCTTAGGTAGCAAGCCCCCCAACCCTCGCTTGGAAATCCTTCTGTGCTGTCCCTCTCTTCCTTTTCTCCACAGCACTTGTCACCACCTGTCATCATGGGCATTTCTTTTTTAATTTTTTTCATGTCTGTTTCTCCCCACCAGCATATAAACTCCAAGATGACAAGGCAATTTGTGTATTTTGTTTATTGTTATATTCGTTTGGCTTAAGAGCGCCTTGAATGAATCAATAAGTATGTTGGCTAACTAGGAACACGTTTCAGGAAGTCTGCTAACATTTACAAGGTCATCCCTTAATTCTGCCTGGAGTTTCCCTTCTGTGTGTTGTGCCGCTGGTATTCTTCTATTTATAAACAGAAACCACAAATGTCTGCAATCATCCCAGAAATGTGCAGAAGAAACAGAAACACAATGGATTTTTAACGTATGCCTGTGTTTCTGAACACTTGGTAAAGAGGTCATTCACAGTCTTTCCCATATCATTAAGAACGCCATTAGCAGCATTAGCAAGTTATTAGCAGTGAGTTGGAATTAAGTAGGTGTGTCATAATCTTTCCCCAAATAAAGGAAACAACTTTAATAGCTCTGAAAGATATCTTTGACTGAATTGGTTCAACTTGGCTCTATTTTCTGCAGAAGTGATTTTTCTGCACTGGGGTCAATTTTTGAACTCGTTTAATACTTATTAAGCAGCTTCTATATTCCAAGCAACAATATCATGCTTACAATATCATTGTTATTTCACTTGTTAACGTCTATTAGCCATCTTGAATTAGGGTGTTTGGTTTCTGCTGAACCAGGTCGTTGGTAAAGGTGTTAGTTATTTTCCCTTTTAAGAATCCCCAGGAGGTTATACCTGTTAAAAACAAGCCAAAGGGCACCACATGGAGTTGCTTATGCTAAGCCCCACATTATCAAACTGAAATTTGACTTAATTACAGTTTCGGCTTTCCCAGAAATGGAATCTTAAACTAGTCAATCAGGAATGGCCTGATCAGCATTAGTTAGGTAATCCTCCTGATGCTCCCTACCATCCCCTAAAGAAAAGTGACCTTCCAATAATCCACCTACTTTTTTGCTTAGCATAACTTTCTTATTCCTGCTCCCTTCTGGTTATAAAAGTCCTTCATTTTATACAACTCCTTGGAGCTCCTCTCTATCTGCTAGATGCAATGCTGTCTGATTCATTAGTTGTTGAATAAAGCCAATAAGATCTTTAAAATTTACTCACTTGAATTTTGTTTTCTAATACACCCTTTGAGAGACACACAGTTCATTCTCTAGGGGGAAAGGTCTGTCTTGCTTCCACCAAACTCCCAAATAAACCAACAGGATTTCCCCAAAGCAGTTTCTGTGTTTATACTGTCTTTTGTGGGGATATATTAGATATTTTGTGGGATATATATTTTAAATATATAATGTATTCTAATAGATTACATGTAATTCTCTTTTTCACCACTTTACTCCTTGCCCTTTCAGGGACTGATGGGTTCCAATTGTGGTTTGCACTCCTTTCTTTTAAAATTTACTTTATTGAAATATAGTTGATTTGTAGTGTTGTGTTAATTTCTACTATACAGCAAAGTGATTTAGTTATACATAAACATATACATTCTTTTTCATAGTCTTTTCTGTTATGGTTTATCACAGGATATTGAATATCCTGTGCTATACAGTAGAACCTTGTTGTTTATCCATCCTATATATAATAGTTTGCATCTGTGAATCCCAAACTCCAAATCCATCTCTCCCCAACTCCCTTGTATTCCCTTCTTAAACATAATCAACATATATTTAATTTCAGTCACTCATTCAATCATTAATTCATTCTAGTATAGTAGTTAAGTATGTGGGCTTTGGTGTGCCAAGTAAAATGTTAAAAATATAATTCTCATACAAATACAGAATGAATGTGTCACACATTTAATTAACTCATTAATGAGGGAACTAGCAGGATGGTGGACCTGGTTCAGAGGGTTGTAGTTGAAACAGAAGTATTTATAATCCGTGAAAGAAAGAATGCTGGCCTGAGACTGCTGAATTAGATGAAAAGCAGGCTAGTCTCCTAGAGAATAACACAACTATAACTGCTGGAGTTATTTTTCCCGCTAGAGAAAAACTCACTTGCACTGGTATAGGTCAAGAATCATTTGAATCACCCCCAGTTAACATCACGAGAAACGCTGGGCTGGAGGAAGCACAAGCTGGAATCAAAATTGCCGGGAGAAGCATCAATAACCTCAGATATACAGATAACACCACCCTTATGGCAGAAAGTGAAGAGGAGCTAAAAAGCCTCTTGATGAAAGTGAAAGAGGAGAGTGAAAAAGTTGGCTTAAAGCTCAACATTCAGAAAACTAAGATCATGGCATCCGGTCTCATCACTTCATGGCAAATAGATGGGGAAACAGTGGAAACAGTGTCTGACTTTATTTTTCTGGGCTCCAAAATCACTGCAGATGGTGATTGCAGCCATGAAATTAAAAGACGCTTACTCCTTGGAAGGAAAGTTATGACCAACCTAGACAGCATATAAAAAAGCAGACATTACTTTGCCAACAAAGGTCCATCTAGTCAAGGCTATGGTTTTTCCAGTGGTCATGTATGGATGTTAGAGTTGGACTATAAAGAAAGCTGAGCACCGAAGAATTGATGCTTTTGAACTATGGTGTTGGAGAAGACTCCTGAGAGTCCCTTGGACTGCAAGGAGATCCAACCAGTCCATTCTAAAGGAGATCAGTCCTGGGTGTTCATTGGAAGGACTGATGTTGAACCTGAAACTCCAATACTTTGGCCACCTGATGCAAAGAGCTGACTCATTTGAAAAGACCCTGATGCTGGGCAAGATTGAGGGCAGGAGGAGAAGGGGATGACAGAGAATGAGATGGTTGGATGGCATCACCGACTCGATGGACATGAGTTTGGGTGGACTCTGGGAGTTGGTGATGGACAGGAAGGCCTGGCGTGCTGTGGTTCATAGGGTCGCAAAGAGTCAGATACAACTGAGCAACTGAATTGAACTGAACAGTTAACATTTACTTTTATGAAGTTGTAGAATATCTTAATCAAGAGTAGAGAATCAGTCATTAGGGTAAATCAACCATCTAGACACTAGAATAATTCTGGAGTGGCTCTGTAATGTTCTAGCATGACTCTGAAAAGATGGGCAGCCATCTTTTCCATGTTTTGGATATTTTTGTCTTAACATTAGTCAGGTTGTCTCGATTCAAATCCTGGTTCCCATTCTCATGAGCTGTGGCCTTGGCCAAGTTATAAGCTTCTCTGAGTCTCAGTTTCCTCATCTATGAAGTTGAGATAACAACAGTTTCCACCACATTGGATTATTGTGAGGTGTCAGTGAGCTGATCCATGTGAGAACAGAATAGAATAGAATTGCATATAGTAAGTTCTCAATGAGGCTAAGCTACTTGCCTGGAAAATCTCATGGGCGGAGGAGCCTGGTAGGCTGCAGTCCATGAGGTCGCTAAGAGTCAGACATGACTGAGCGACTTCACTTTCACTTTTCACTTCCATGCATTGGAGAAGGAAATGGCAACCCACTCCAGTGTTCTTGCCTGGAGAATCCCAGGGACGGGGGAGCCTGGCGGGCTGCGGTCTATGGGATCACACAGAGTCGGACACGACTGAAGTGACTTAGCAGCAGCAGCAGCACTCTTATTTATGCAGGTATTGGGCTGAGCTGCAGGTAATCAAGGCTTGTGTCCTCTAGTCCGGGTCTTGTAAGAAAGAGAGCTGTGACTCTAAGCCTATCGAAGACTTGTCTGTAGTGATAAGAGAAGTTCATTTCACGCAGGAGCCGCAGGGAGCTATCCGCTCCAGCCTGCGGTCAGCATGGCTATTGGCAATCCAGAAGAAAACCTCGATGAAAGCAAAGATGGGCCCATGTGAGAGAAACAAGAGGTGCAACAAACCGAAAGGGAGCGCTGAGGGTGGGGGCCTCATAGGTGGGGGCCGCTGAGCTAGCAGACATCTGAGTCTTACTTTCCTCCTTTCCCTTCTTCCTGTTGAAGGCTCCACTGAGTACTCCACTGAGTACTAGGTACTCTTCTAGTATTTCTCGCTCTTCAGAGTCAAATATGATATGGCCCCTACCCTTAGGGGCTTCATAGTGGATGAGGAACCAAGTGTGACCAGTGGTTACAGCGCATGTGCCTGTTGTAACCAATTGTTATAGTACAGTACGCCTGTATCACATGAGATGTGTCTGCAGAAGGAAAGCGTTTTGCTCCTTCAGGACTGTTCCAGCAGCTGGCTGCCTGGAATGGACCACAGACTGGTGGCAGTGGAGTTGATGAACACATAAGAGAGCTATAGCAATTGAGGGGGTATTATGGGTTCAGCTGTGTACCCCTAAGATATATGTTGAAGTTCTAACCCCAGAACCTCAGAATGAGCTTATTTGGAATAGGTTCTTTACAGATGTGGGGCTTCCCTGGTGGCTCAGATGGTAAAGAATCCTCCTGTAATGCAGGAGACCCAGGTTGGGAAGATCCCCTGCGGGAGGGCATGGCAACCCACTCCAGTATTCTTGCCTGGAGAGTTCCCATGGACACAGGAGCCTGGCAGGCTATGATCCATGGGGTCGCAAAGAGTCAGACACGACTGAGAGGCTAAGCACCGCACAGCCCTTTACAGATGCAATTGGTTAAATTACGATGAAGTCGTGCTGCAGTGGGGTGCGTCCCTAATCTAATGACTGGTGTCCTTATAAGGAGAGAAGAATTTGGACCCAGACATGCATAGAGGGAAGATGATATGAAGACACCCAGGAAGATGACCTGTGATGATGGAGGCAGAGACTGGAGTTTTACAGCCACACGCCAAGGAATGCCTGGGGCTACCAGAAGCTGGAAGAAGCCAGGAAGGATCCATCTTTAGAGGTTTTGGAGGGAACAAGGCCTTGCTGACACCTTGGTATCTGACTTCTAGCCCCGAGAACTGTGAGAGAATACATGTCTGTTTAAAGCCACCCAGACTGTGGTACCCTGTTACACCAGCCCTAGGAAACTAAGCACCTTTTTTTTGGGAGGTAGAGAGAAGGCAATGGCACCCCACTCCAGTACTCTTGCCCGGAAAATCCCATGGACGGAGGACCCTGGAAGGCTGCAGTCCATGGGATCGTTGAGTCGGACACGACTGAGCAACTTCACTTTCACTTTTCACTTTCATGCATTGGAGAAGGAAATGGCAATCCACTCCAGTGTTCTTGCCTGAAGAATCCCAGGGACGGGGAAGCCTGGTGGGCTGCCGTCTATGGGGTCGCACAGAGTCGGACACGACTGACGCGACTTAGCAGCAGCAGCAGCAGCAGTGTTATTTACAATTGTCTCGAACTCTGCATTAAAAAGTCATAGAATAGGTCCATATGGATATAAGATTTATACAGCACACTGACACACTCATTTCTTGAATGGGTTGGTCAGAGAGGAAGATCGATGAGACCAAAATGACAAAGAACACAAGGTAACGTTCACTGTAGTTTTGTGATGGCCCACACTCGTCTTCTTTTTTTTTTTTTAAAGTAATGGCAAGTTAGACTTTCGGAGAAGGCAATGGCACGCCACTCCAGTACTCTTGCCTGGAAACTCCCATGGATGGAGGAGACTGGTAGGCTGCAGTCCATGGGGTCGTGAAGAGTCGGACATAGTTGAGCGACTTAAAAAAAAAAGTTAGACTTTATTCAAGGGGGGCTATTATAGTGGGGTTTTGTAGTAGGTTAGAAATACTGACTCATTCCAAATATAGCAAAGAAAAGTGGGAATTTATAGCCAAAGAGCAGAGTGGATGGAAAAATACTGAGAAGAAATACCAGGGTAAGGGATGATTCTAGGTAATCCAACCTAACAGGTTTCTTGCTAAAGGCAGACCAAGGTGATCAGCCGTCACCTGGGGCATGGTAGAGGATGAGAAACGTGATCAGATATTCAGGATGGGAGATTCTAGTTAAAGAGACTTAACAGGATTCTTACTTAAAATTGAATAATAGAGAGACAAATCTGAAAGCCCAAAAGTCAGCCATTGAGAAGAGAGTTCTAAAAGTCCTGAGGAGTTTAGTCAAAGAGAGATTCTTTGTCAGTGGTGATGTTCTAAAACCTTGATACAGAATATAAAGAAGGATGTAGAACAGAGAATTTCAGACTGGGATGTGCAGTTTTGGGTCTCATGGACATCAAAATAGAGAATGTCTAGTAGGCAGTTGGAGTTTTGAAATAATGTATATACAGATGGATATTTTTAGCTTGCATGTAATTAATAGCCAGGAGATTCTCCAGGTGTGAGAATGAGAGAGAACTCTCCCAAGTGAGCAAATGAGAATACTGCCAAGGTGAGACTATTAGGAGAATGTTCACATTCAAAGTACAAGCAGGAAAGAGAAATCTGTAAGAAGTAGAAGGACCTCCCAAGACTTAAGGAGGAAACTAGGAGTTTCCATGGTCTTGGAAGCCAAGGAAGAAGCTTTCAGTAGGGAAACCTGCATACTCTTCTAAGTATTTTGTATAGATTAATTAATTTACCCTTTTAACAACTCCTATGAACTAAGTGTTATGATTATCTCCAAGTTGCAGATGAGGAAACTGAAGTATGGAGAGGCTAAGAACGTTGCCCAAGGCCACAGTTAGTCTATGACAGGACTGGGATTTAAAGCCGAGCAGTCTGGTTCCAGAACTTGTGCTCTCGACTGTAACAGTACTAGAGTCCTTCACGTGGGCTTCAGGGATGAGGAAGGGACAGAAAATGGGCAGCAACTTTCCACTGTCCGCCACCCCATACTCGGCGTTCCTTCCTCAGCAGCTGCCCACAAACCCTCTCCCTGCAAATGTTCCCTGATACTGTCTTATGATTTTTTCTTCAACTGACTTAAAAAAAAAACTGAGATGAAATTCACAAAACATAAAATTAACCATTTTCAGGTGAATTAAGTGGTATTTAATACATAAATTTATAATATTGTGCAACCACTACCTCTGAAAGTCTGTGGGAGACTTGACTCCTTTGGGACCCAACCCAGGGACTCACATAATGAGTGTGGGACTCATTATGGGACTTCTAATTCTGAAGTATTTCATCCTCCCAAACCGGGTACCCATGAGGCAGCCACTCCCCATCTCCCCTCCCCCAGCCCCCTGGCATTCCCCAACCCGCTTTCTGTCTCTATGGAGTCACCTATTCTGGATATCTCATATACATGAAATCTTACAATACGTGGCCTTTTGTGTCTCATTTACCTTTCTCCCGGCATAATGTTTTTGAGATTCAACCAGCATGTATCTGCAGTGTATCTTTTTGATGGTTGAATAACATCCCATGGAGGGATGTACCACAATCTATTTATCCATTCATCTGTGGATGGGCATTTAGGTTGTTGTTAACCTTCAGCTATTGTGAAGAGTGGTGCTATGAACATGAAGGTTCAGGGTCTGTTTGAGTATCTGTTTTCAATTGTTTTGTGTCTATATCTAGGAGTACAGTTGTTGGGTCATATAGCCTTTTTTTGGCTTAAAAAAAATCTTTTTTAATTGAAGGGCAATTGCTTTACAGAATTTTGTTGTTTTCTGTTAAATATCAACAACACGTATTACTTCTGTGTTTAGCTGTTTGACGGAGTGTCTCTTCTTGTTTCTCATTTTTCCATGCTGGCTTCTCATCCCAAAACCCTCTGCTGTTGTTGTTCAGTTGCTCAGTCATGTCCAGCTCTTTGCGACACCATGGACTGCAGCGTGCCAGGCTTCCCTTTCCTTCACCATCACAAAACCCTACTCAGCTGTAAATCCCACAACAAGCCAAAGAGTTGGGTCAGGATTAAGGAAAGGCTGGGAACATGCCTGCGTTAATCATCCTTTATTTCATTTGTCACACTCATTATGTGGGACTATTTTCAAGTTGTGGGAAAATAGACTAAATGTTTGCTGTTTAACTTTGAATCATAGAACTTTCAGGCTGGAAGAGACCATAGAGATTTTCCAGTTTGGTGAATTTTCAAACTTTCCTTGGCTGACTTCTCTTAGGTCTCATGGGAAGGGCCCTGGGGCCCTCCCATCTCCTACCCACCCCTTAACCACATGGGTTAGTTTTTATCTCTCTTATATTTTGGCTTTCTGGATGAGATTTCACATGAAGAACAGAGGGACAGTGTTTTTAAATCTACATTTTTTTTTCGTTTCTGGTGTTTCTTTATACCCCTGGCTCCTTGACCCATTTGGTGAGCATACTTTCTGTGTTCATTGCCTCAGGAGAAGATGATTCAGAGGAAACAGAGGGACAAAGAAGAGAAAGCATTCTTTGGTTGTAAATTTCAAAGGCCTGGGCTTCCAAAAGGACAGATTCCTGCGCATAGACTAGAAATTTGGGAAATGAGGAAAAGCAAAGACTCCTGCCTGAGGAAGGCCTCAGAGCTGGGAGGGGAGTAAGCAGGGTCGTGAATAGTGGGGAGGTCTGTGGGCCTGAGTGAAGTACTAGACTCTGACAGATGCAGAGTCAGTCAGCGGCTAGTGACTGCCAGGCTCCCCGGGCTTATGAGCCGCTGATGAATGGCTTCCTGGGTTGGGTCCCAAAGGAGTCAAGTCTCCATTGGAGTGAGCGCTACATCCCCGACAAGGAGTTTTGATAATGGATTTCTTGGTGTCTGGTGAGGACTCCCTTTTAATTAAAAAGGGTTGTGCTGTGTAGCTCGAGAGACCCTAGCTCCCCAATCAGGGATCGAACCCAGGCCCTTGGCAGTGAAAACATGGAGTCCCAAGCAGTGGACCACCAGGGAATTCCCAAGAACTCCCTTTTAGACAGATGTGTGCATGTTATCCAATAACTAGCATGAGGACCTCTGCATCCCAATAGCTTCGCATCCCTGTGGCATAAGCAGCTGGCAGGCTTTTCAATTTCTATTCACCTCTTTTCCCTTGCTCTTCTATCTCTAGTTTGGTTCAGGAGGTCAATGGACCCATCAAAAATTTCCCAGGCTTCCTTCAAGGTCATGAAGATAGTTCTGGCCAATGAGATGTGAATGAAAGTCTTCCATCTTCAACTGGATAAAGCTTCCAGGAACACTATTGCCTTCCTAATGAAAATAGACAGACTCAGCTGGCATGGGCTCTCTGCCCTCACCTTTCCCTTCTTTTCCTGCCTGACACGGAGACATGATGATCAAAGACGCTACAGATATGTTGTGACACTTTGCTGAGGAGGGCAGAGCAGAGATGTAGAGGGGGCAACTACTTTAGAGCTGGGTACTTGCTACTCAGTTTCCTTTCTGCAGGAGAGAAATAAATCCTTCTCTTAAGCCACTATTTAGTTTCAGAAACATCTAACTGAGCACCCTTGGGCCCCATGGCTTTGACTTTGTGTGGACGACTGCAGTTGGAACACCTGTCCCACATATGTGATGGGGGGTATACTTCTGCGGGCCTGGAGAGGTGGTGTGGTGTGGAAGGGAGAACCCCCTGTACTTTGGTGAATCCAGATGGAACCCATTTTCTACCTCCTTAGAGTCAGGACATTGATAGAATACTCCCCTTCCATTACAGAATAATGCATCCACTTAAAAAGAAAAGTCCTCTGTTCTAGTTCAGCCCTCTCTCATATTATGAGGGAAGAGAATGAGGTTTAGAGGCGGGAAGTGATTTGCCCAGGATCCCACAGGTGGCTTGTTGGGATTAGAAGGTAGGTCTCTCCCATCCCTCATTCTTTCTCAACCACCAGAGTGGTTCCAGTGCTAAGTTCCTTATATTTTGTTTTGTTTTCAACTAAAGGCGATTAGCTGAAAATCTAGTGTGTGAAATCAGTGAAATCGGAGGGCTTTTAAACGGAAGTGAACAAGGATTAAACAAATCAAATAATTTGCAAGGAATCCAGATGGTAATTAAAAGGATTAATCCTGGTGTTTCTAAATGATAAACAGTTCCTTTAATCTTAAATATTAAGTGCTAAATTAAATGTAACAGCTTCATATGTTCTCATATTGTTCTGATTTATTCATCATCAATGTACTTAAGAGGATCGGAAGACATAAATTAACCATATGTAAATTTCTATATTCATGAGCAGATGCAACAATAACGCAGGTGTCACTAATGCAAGAGGGTTATAGCTGCACAGAACTCCAGTTTGGGGCAAAGTTGATCCCACGTGACTCTCTGCCGCTAAGAAATGGTGTCCTGATCTGGAAATCGAGACCCGAAGATACAGTGCTTTTTCGTGGAGTACAGTTTACCAACAATTGGTTGGGAAAATAACCATGAAAGCTTTGCGCCTAGTCCTTGGCAGGTCTTTCATATCTGTGTGTGCGTGTGTGTGTTAGTCGCTCAGTCGTGTCCGACTCTTTGCGACCCCACGGACTGTAGCCCACTCCCCAGCCCCCAGCCCCCAGGCTTCTTTGTCCGTGGAATTCTCCAGGCAAGAATACTGGAGTGGATTGCCATTCCCTTCTCCAAATGTAAGCCAGCTGCTGCTAAGTCGCTTCAGTCGTGTCCGACTCTGTGCGACCCCATAGACGGCAGCCCACCAGGCTCCTCCGTCCCTGGGATTCTCCAGGCAAGAACACTGGAGTGGGTGAACCGGAGTGTCCCGCATTGCAGGCGGATTCTTTACCAACTAAGCTATGACGGAAGCCCAATGCATATCCGAGGCGTTTCATAGGGAGTTCGCTGAGGGAGTGCCTTTGGATTTTGGTAGAGTACCCTCTGGTGGTCAAATATTTTCCTGCAGGTTTTTCCGTAGGAAAACTATGTGATGAGAGGGGCTCTGGAACCATTTTTATGGTGCTTCTGTACCTCTTTTAGGAAAGCAGTCCACTGCTTCCCATATTTTACGTTAAAATTTTTTTTACTAAGTCTCAACCTGGATTGGTTTTGAGGCTGTTTAAATTCGCTACTTGATTTTTCTTCAGTTGAAGAAGGTAGTGATGCTTCTTCTAGCACTAGGACACCTTCAAATTCTGCATGTAAAGACCGAGTTAGTAGACCAATTGGAAGGAAGGAAACAACTTCTCCTAATGACAGTCAGTGTAAAAGGAAAACCTGATAGCATTCCTGTCGTCAAGTTGTAGTTTTTGGATTCATTTAAATTTAAAATGACTTCCCAGGTGGCGCTCGTGGTAAAGAACCTGCTTGCCAGTGCAGGAGACTTAAGAGATAAGGGTTTGATCCTTGGGTCGGGAAGGTTCCCTGGAGGGGGGCATGGCAACCCACTCCAGTACTCTTGCCTGGAGAATCCTCTGGACAGAGGAGCCTGGCGGGCTACAGTCCATGGGATTGCAAAGAGTTCGACATGACTGAAGCGACAGAGCATGGAAACTTAAAAGGATTTTTGATGTGTGTTAGAGTATTTGGAAAATTGTAAAGTTCCGCACATATGTAAGTCTCATCTGCATCTCTGTTGCCTGTCTCAGGAGAATAGGAAATAGTTACCAAGTTCAATTATAAAGGCAGAAGATCCTCAGCCTGAAGGCTGGAAGATCATTCTTTCATTCCCTCATTAAACCTTAGTTAAGCACCTGTAGTTAGCAAATGGCACCCCACTCCGGTACTCTTGCCTGGAAAATCCCATGGACGGAGGAGCCTGGTAGGCTGCAGTTCATGGGATCACAAAGAGTCAGACACGACTGAGCGAGTTCACTTTGACTTTTCACTTTCATGCATTGGAGAAGGAAACGGCAACCCACTCCAGAATTCTTGCCTAGAGAATCCCAGGGACAGGGGAGCCTGGTGGGCTGCCGTCTATGGGGTCACACAGATTCAGACACAACTGAAGCAACTTAGCAGTTAGCAAACACAAAGAAGTTCTTAAATAGTAGATAGTCTAGTGGGGAGAAAGAAACACCAGAAAAATAGGTACAGTGAACAAGCACTTTTATAAGACAAATTCCCTTTACATTAACCATAACACAAAACTACTTTAACCCATAGAATTTAGACATACTGTCTAAAGACATGTACCACTTGGTAATAATTACACATAAAGGAAAAAGAGTGCACATGTGTTAATCATGGAATAATATATTGGTTCAGATGATAGCTGAAAATTTCCTTCTATCCTTCCATTTTCTGAAATAACAAGAATACTGACATATTCAAAAACAAAAGAAAGAAAAAGAGACCATTTGAGGGGCAAGCACAGTATCTGGTACACAGTAGAGTCTCAACAAATATTTGAGAGATGAAAAAATATTAATATAGCAAGACAGGCAAGGAGATATATCTATTTCTTACATGAGCATCCTAGTGCTCCTGTTAACATCTAATAGCCCCTTCTAGGACTCAGTGGGAAAAAATATGAAGGATTCATGAATACAGCACTGTGGGAAACTACATGTCCCTTTTTCTTATAGCTTGACATGGCCAGTGAGTTGGAAATGAAATGTAGAGTGGGAAATCCAGGTCATTTTCTTAAAGGGAGTTGACTTAGGTAGAAGGCAGGTACATTCTTTTGCCCTGTCCTTTCTTTGTTGGGAACACAGATATAATTACTGGAGCTCTAAGAGCCATGTTGGGCCATGAGACAACCTGGAGGAAGAAAACCTCTTGCTAAAGATGATGGAAACCGAAAGACAACAGGAAACGAGGTCCCTGATGATCATACAGCTGCCAAACTAACCTTGGACTGTCAACCTCTTGCCTACTTTTATGTAAGAGCAATGACACCTTTATTTTGTTAGAGCCTAAGACTGGGTTTTCTGTTATATGTAGCTGAGCCAAGTGCTAACTTACACACTGCCATTTTGCTCTTCTTCTCAGGGGTTTGATTCAGCAATTTCCTGCCTTTTATCTCCCTTCACAGCTTTCCCTACCATAACCCCTCCAGCTATCCTTACACCCAGGGATTGGGGAGCTTTCTTTACAGGCATTTTAGGAGATATTTTAGGCTTTGAGAGTTGTACAGCCTGTGTCACATACTTAGAGCAGACCAGAGTCTGCTTGTGCAGTACAAAAGCTGCCCTGACATCACACAAATGATGTTGATAGGGACAGAGTAGAGTGGCAAAGTAGGTGATTAAATAGTTAATCCCATTAGAGGACTGTAAGTAAAGAAAGAAGTATAAGAGACCCCTGAAAATTAATGATTCCTCAAGAAAGCAGGTTTGCAAAATTGAAAAAGACATTTTTCTATTGAAAAAGAAAAAAATGTTCATTTCAGCTCTATTTACAATAGCTAGGACATGGAAGCAATCTAGATGTCCATCAACAGATGAATGAATTAAAGAAGCTGTGGTACATATATATACAATGGAATATTACTCAGCCATAAAAGGAATGCATTTGAGTCAGTCCTAATGAGGTGGATGAACCTAGAGCCTATTATACAGAGTGAAGTAAGTCAGAAAGAGAAAAATAAATAATGTATATTAACACACATATATGGTATCTAGAAAGATGGTACTGATGAACCTATTTGCAGAACAGCAGTGGAGACACAGACATTGAGAACAGACTTACGACATGGATGGTGGGGTGGGGAGGAAGGAGAGGGTGGGATGCATGGAGAGAGCCACACGGAAACATACACTATCATATGTAAAATAGATAGCCAATGGGAATTTGCTGTATGACTCAGGGAACTCAAGCTGGGGCACCGTGACAACAAAGAGGGGTGGGATGAAGGGGGTGGTGGGAGGGATGTTCAAGTGGGAGGGGACCTAGGTAGACCTGTGGCTGATTCATGTTGATTTTTGGTAGAAACCAGCATAATACTGTAAAGCAATTATCCTTTAATTAAAAATAAATAAATTAAAAAAAAAATCCACCCCCCAAAAGAGAGCAGATTTGTTTAACCACATAACCAAGCAGGCTTGCTTAGCAACAAAACCTAGGCAGCAGAAGCATGGACATGCCTCCAAACAGCAAAACAACAGTGGCATGAGACCCACATCCTGCCCAGTGAGCACAGTAAGTTAATGACCCCTGGAACATGGTCTGCACACACACAAAACAATAATTTATGGAAAGGTGATCTTTCAAAATGAAGCACTCTTATTGTGCTGAGATCTGAAATAATTTTTCCATAGTGCCAGGACAGTCCAGGCTTGACCATGGAGGGACAAAAATTCCCCCTGTCCAACCCGGAGGAGAAGCTGATGATGGAAGTGTGATGTCTACTCAGTAATGCAGAAGCAGGTGGTCTTCTCTGCCCTTCTCACTTTTTTTTGGAATATAAAACTACCTCACTAAGTTCTTGGCATGGCACCCTCTTGCCCACCTGCTTGTAAACCGCACAAGGATCCTATTCTAATAAATCACTTTTCATCTATCACTTTGCCTCTTGCTGAATTCTTTCTGTGTTGGGACATAAAAGACTGGAGCTCCTTGGAGCCAAAAGATGACTCATTGCCTTCCATGTCTTCTAATCCTGGTAGTACTTGTCCATGAAATGCCTCTGTAATCTATGGAAATCATCATCCATGATAACATCGGCCGAATATCCAGCCGCAGCATCAAAGTCCTCGGGTGGCTCAGAGGGTAAAGCATCTGCCTACAATGCGGGAGGCCTGGGTTCAATCCCTGGGTCGGGAATATTCCCTGGAGAAGGAAATGGCAACCCACTCCTGTACTCTTGCCTGGAAAATCCCATGGGCG
>SJYT01004537.1:44175-81086 GCA_006410635.1 Cephalophus harveyi | reverse complement strand
TGAACAGGAAGGCCTGGCGGGCTGCGATTCATGGGGTCGCAGAGTCGGACACGACTGAGCGACTGAACTGAACTGATGGGGTCGCAAAGAGTCGGACGCGACTTCACTTTCACTTGCTGCCGCAGTCGCCTCCGCGCGGCCTCCGCTCAGCCCCGCAGGGCGCCCGCTGGCCTCGGGGAGGCCTCTCCGCGCAGGCCGGCGGCTCCCGGCCCGGCCGGGCGGCGGCTGCACGCGAGGCCCCGGCCTCAGGCTCGCGGGCCGCGCGCCGGGCTCCACGCCGGGCCAGGCCTCGCTGAGCTCGCGGCTGCCGCCGCCCGCCCCTGCCTTCTTACCCGCCTGTAGACAGGGGCACCCGCCCTGCCGCCCACTGAGCAAACGCCCCTCACCTGGGGGAGCGACGTTGTGAAGTCCCAGCCCCGAGGACGGGCTGTGCTGCTGGCCCAAGAAGGAAAGAGGGGGCCAGCAGACTTTTCTCTCCTCCGCTTAAAGTGATTCAGAACCCAGACAGAGGAATCAGAACGAACGGCGTTGCAATCAGAAAGTGAAAGTCGCTCAGTCCCGGCCGACTCCGTGGGACCCCATGGAATTCTTCAGGCCAGAATACCGGGGTGGGTGGCCTTTCTCGTCTCCAGGAAAGTGCAAGTGAAGGCGCTCAGTCGTGGCCGACTCTTAGCGACCCCATGGACTGCAGCCTACAGGCTCCTCTGTCCATGGGATTTTCCAGGCAAGAGTGCTGGAGTGGGTGCCATCTCCTCCAAAAGAGCCGGGAAAGTGAAAGAAAGTTAAGACTCTTTGCGACCCCATGGGCTGTAGCCCACCAGGCTCCTCCGTCCATGGCAAGATTACTGGAGTGGGTTGCCATTTCCGTCTCCAGGGGATCTTCCCAACCCAGGGATCGAACCCAGGTTTCCTGCATTGAAGGCAGATTCTTTACCAGCTGAACTATCAGGGAAGCCTCTTCCAATCAGAAGGGAGACTTTATATTTCTTGTCTCTTCGTCACTTTGGGAAATTGGGAAGAAAAACTCTCGCCCTTGGTGACTAACTTCTGAATCACCAGCAGAGGGCAGGCACTGCTCACCTAAAGGAAAACCCGCCTTTCCCCCACCTCCTTGGTCAAGTACCAGGATGAAATGCCGCTATCTGCAGCGACCGGCTGATCCCATCAACTCCCATCTTCTGGTGGTTTTCTTCCTCCCTGTCACAAGTGACACGATTAAAGTCACTCAGTAATAATCCTGTATCAGGAAAGATTTAATTTGTTCTCCCTTTTGGAGACGATTGTGTGAGGTAATTTGAAAATCTTTCATAAAAAAAACAAACAAGTATTGTTTTGCTAATTAAAAATAATGCAGGAGGGATAGGACTTCCCTGGTGGGCTAGTGGCTAAGATGCCACTCTCCCAGTGCAGGGGGCCTGGGTTCAGATCCCTGACCAGGGAATTAGATCCCACATGCCACAACTAAAGATCATGCGCCAGCAAAGACCCAGCCCAATCAAATAAATTAAAAAAATAAAAATATGCATGATATTTTAAAAAATCCAGGGAATTCCCTGGGGGTCCAGTGGTTGGGATTCCATACTTCCATTTGCAGGGGGAACAGGTTTGAATGGATCCTCCTGGCATGCCACAAAGTGTGGCAAAAAAAGAGAAAAAGGCATAAAGCATTGAAGAAAATTAGAAAAAATATAAAACCACAAAGGAAATTTTCACCTCCTGGAGGTGATTCCTGTTAGTTTGCTTTTTGGTGCTTTTCCTTTTAATCTCTCTTCTTTGAACAATTATGAAATGTGTTTGTGGCAATGACACAGGAGGGGTTCTTGACACCGAGAAACACATCAACATGCCATGCTTTCTTGCCTCTGTACTCGCCTCTGTACTCTTTCCTCACCCAGCTCAACTGGAGATTTTTTTACTAATCTCTGAAAATCCAGATGTAAGATAGTCTTCAAGGTCAAGCTCAAATGTCTTGCTTGATTCTCCCCAGCAGGAATTGATTTCTTTTCTCTGTATTTTTGTGTCACTGTGTTTATGACTCTCACGGCAATTACCACCTTCTGTCTTGTTTTGTGATTTATATGTACCCTGAATCTTCCTACTTGGTAGGTCTAAATCTCTTGAATGTAGGACTCTCACTTCATCTTTCAAAAGGAAGGAAAGGGGGAAGGCCAATGGTGGGAGTTTCTCAGAGTAGAAGACCCAAAGTTTGGGCATTTTGGTGGGCTGAATGATGTCCTTTGAAATGATATGTTGAGGTCCTAATGCCTTGAATGTGAATGTGATCTTATTTGGAAATAGTGTCTTTGCAGATGCAGTCAAGTTAAGATGAGACCACACTGGATTAGAATGGGCCCCTAGACAAAAAGACTTGTAAGAAAAAGGAAATTTGGTCACAGAGACCCACAGAGAAAGGGGAAGACCCTGTGCTGACCGGGCAGAACTTGGAGTGATGCATCTACAAGCCAGGGATGACGCCAGAAGCTGGGAGAGGTGAGAAAGAATTTTCCCTTGGAGTCTTCAAAGAGAGCATGGCCCTGTTGACATCCTCATCCCAGACTTCTGGCCTTTAGAACTGTGAGAGAATAAATTTCCATTTGTTTAAGCCACCTGGTTTGTGGTAATGGTAATTTGTGACAGCAGCCCAAGGAAATAAATGCATCATGTTTGGAATGCTTAGTGACAATAAATCCCCCTGGGAGTGAAGGGAAGTCCTATGGATATTTGGAAGGAAGTCAGAATAGAATTTGAAGGAAATATACAGAGTTCTTGGTGAGGATCAGACAGAAGCAGATGTGTTTGATGGGTTCAAATTTAGCTTTCAGTTGTTTCATTGCCAAAATTTTAGCACAGCAATCCATCTTTCCCCTTCATTTATTTCTGAAGGCATTCGGCCTGACTGAAGGTCTTTGAAAAATGTTGCAGAAGTGGAACTTTTGATTTCTCCTGTGTCATCATGGACTATTTCTAAATGCCAACAGTGGCTGGCATCTTCTTATTTCTTAAATAGTTTCTATTGTATCATGATATATTTGAAAATGTGATGTGAAAAGCTAAGATTATGGTACCCACCCAGCTCAAACTCTCAGAAGGAAAATAAGAATTTCAGGTATTGCAGCCACTCATTTATCTATTATCATCCTAACGAAGGTTATTATTGATTCTGAGGATTAAATTAAAACTGGGAAAGTATTGCCAAAGTAGGGGCAGTTTTCATTCCAATTCCAATGAAGGGCAACACCAAAGAATGTTCAATGTATCTTACACTTGCACTCACTTCATATGCTAGCAAGGTCATGTTCAAAATTCTCCAAGCTAGGCTTCAACAGTATGTGAACTGAGAACTTCCAGATGTACAAGCTGGATTTAGAAAAGGCAGAGGAATCAGAGATCAAATTGCCAACATTCGCTGAATCATAGAAAAAACAAGAGAATTCCAGGAAAATATCTACTTCTACTTTATTGACTACACTAAAGCCTTTGACTGTGTGGATCACAACAAACTGTGGAAAATTCTTAAAGAGATGGGAATACTAGACCACCTTCCCTGCCTCTTGGGAAACCTGTGTGCAGGTCAAGAAACCACAGTTAGAACCAGACATGGAACAGTGGACTGGTTCCAAATTGGGAAAGGAGTATGTTAAGGCTGTATATTGTCACCCTGCTTATTTAACGTATATACAGAGTACATCATGAGAAACGCTGGGCTGGATGAAGCACAAGCTGGAATCAAGATTGCTGCGAGAAATAGAAATCACTTCAGATATGCAGATGATACCACCCTTATGGCAGAAAGTGAAGAGGAACTAAAGAGTCTCTTGATGAAGGTCAAAGAGGAGAGTGAAAAAACCCAACATTCAAAAAATTAATATCATGAAAAAAAAAATTAATATCATGGCATCTGGTCCCATCACTTCATGGGAAATAGATGGGGAAACAGTGGAAACACTGAAAGACTATTTTCTTGGGCTCCAAAATCGCTGCAGATGGTAACTGCAGCCATGAAATTAAAGATGCTTGCTCTTTGGAAGAAAAGCTATGACAAACCTAGACAGTATATTAAAAAGCAGGGACATTATTTTGCCTACAAAGGTCCATCTAGTCAAAGCTATGGTTTTTCCAGTAGTCATGTATGGATGTGAGAGTTGGACCACAAAGAAAGCTCCAGAAGATGGTGAAGGACAGGGAAGCCAGGCACGCTGCAGTCCATGGGATTGCGAGGAGGTGGACACGACTGAATGACTGAAGAGCAACAGCAACAAGGGGAATGGAGTTTCCTCTCTGAAATTAGCCCAGTTGTTCCCCTTCACCTCTGTAACTCAGGTAACTTAGGTTTTACCATCCAAGAAAGAAAGATCAATTCTCAGAATGACTTTCTGGGAGGTATAGGGGAGACTGCTTGATATATGTCATCATTTCTCCCCATCATAGGAACCAAAAGTCAGCAGACATCTAGATAACTTTCCTTGGGATCCCATGGTGACCTTCACATGCCTCCAGGATGGCAGAAATAATGATGAATATGAAGGTGACAGGGATAAAATAAGCATGATCACTGGAACCAAAACAGTAGCAAACATTATTTATTTCAGAAAAGATTTTAACTTAGCAGTGTCTGGCACATAGTATCCACTCAAAGGAAGTGCTGGGTGAATGAAAAAGATGAATAAATGAATGAGAGGATTTGAATCCCTTATAGCAGTGCCCTTTCTTGCTTTGTGACTGAATTTGTTTCTGTAATTTCCCACCAGGATGTCTAGGAGTGAGGGAGGCTCAGTAAATACTGACAATAGAGGCCCAGAGCTCTTAATTTCAAGCTGTTAATGAGTTTTGGTTTTTCTATATCACCTCCTGTCTTTTCAGGGTCACTGGCTCCTGAGCATATTAGTGGGCTGGGATTTGATCCTAGACAAAGATTTCAGGGCTGCTGTGATGCATTGTCTTCAAAACCAAAGGCAACTATGTCGAATGTAGCAATGCCCATGACATTCTGCTTTCAGTTTCTGCTGAGTCCCGCCTTGGATTAAGTTTCTATTGGCTAAAAATAATATTGCTATTTGAGTATTTCTTGATTTTAGAATTCAATCCTAATTATTTACTCAACAAATATTTTGGGGGTAACTATTATGAAGCTCCAATATTTTGGCCACCTGACACAAATAGCCAACTCATTGGAAGAGACCCTGATGTTGGGAAAGATTGAAGGCAGGAGGAGAAGGGGGTGATTAGAGAATGAGATGATTGGATGGCATCATCGACTCAATGGACGTGAGTTTGAGCAAACTCAGGGAGATAGTGAAGGACAGGGAAGCCTGGTTCGTGGAGTTGCAAAGAGTTGGACACGACTTAGCAACTGAACAAGAACTATGGGCCAGATGTGATTAAGGTATTGAGGATTTTTAGTAAACAAAATGCCTCTATAGAGGTTAAATTTCACCAGGAAAAGAGCAATAATAAATAAAAGCGTAAAACAGTGTCAGGTGTTGGTCATGCTATGAAGCAGAACAGCAGAATAAAAGGATGGAGAATATTGGGGAGGCAGGAATCTCTCTTTTATTTTATTTTTTGATTGAAGTATAGTTGATTTACAATGTTATGTTAATTTCTGGTTAGTTTCTAATTTCAGCTATATATGTATATATATTTATATTTTCATGTTCTTTCCCATTATGGTTTGCTATAGGATGTTGAATATAGTGTTGCCTGTGCTATACAGTAGGACCCTGTTATTTATCTCTTTTGTGTATAGTAGTTTATATCTGTTAATTCCAAATTCTTAATTTATTCCCCCCAACCCCCTTTCTCCTCTGATAACCTTAAGTTTGCTTTCTGTGTCTATACAGGGTTCTCTATTTCATATAGATAAAGTGGCCAGGGAAAGCTTCTCTGAAGAGGTAATATTTTAGCAGAGACTTAAATGAAGTGAGGGAGTGAATTGTGGGAAAATCTCTGGGAAGGACATTCAGGCCGAGGGAAGGGTACTTGTGAAGACTCTAAGCTAGGAATGAATTCACGGTGTTTGAAGAGCAGGCAAAAGGCTAGTGTGGCTAGAGTGAAATGAATGAGTCTGAGAGTTCTAGGAATGAGGTTGCAGCCTACGTGGGGGCCTACAGAGCACGGGAAAGAGTTTGGATTCTATTCTGAGTGAGATGGAAAGCCACTGGAGGGTTTTGAGAAGAGGCACGACTTGACATGGCTTATAGCTTGAAAAATAAAAATTTCTCAGGCTGCTGCAACTGTGACAGAGAAGATTCAAAGCAGGAAGCACGGCCAGGTGGCCACTGCCGCAGCTCAGAGGAGAAATCACGGTGCTCAGGCCAGGGGGCTAGCGGGGGGGCTTTTTCTGGGAATTTTCTGAAGGTAGAGCCAGTGAGACTTGCTAACAAATGAGGTGTGGGATGTGAGGGTGTGAGAGAGACATCAAGGGAGATTTTCAGGGTGTGGGTGGGTGTACATTTTAGTTATCGGGGAGACAGGGAGAGACACATTTGGAGGAACAAAGTTAAAATTTGTTTTCAGTTCAGTTGCTCAGTTGTGTCCAACTCTTTGTGACCCCCTGAATCGCAGCACGCCAGGCCTCCCTGTTCATCACCATCTCCCGGAGTTCACTCAGACTTGCGTCCATCGAGTCAGTGATGCCATCCAGCCATCTCATTCTCCGTCGTTCCCTTCTCCTCCTGCCCCCATCCCTCCCAGCATCAAAGTCTTTTCCAACGAGTCAACTCTTCGCATGAGGTGGCCAAAGTACTGGAGTTTCAGCTTTAGCATCATCCCTTCCAAAGAAATCCCAGGGCTGATCTCCTTCAGAATGGACTGGTTGGATCTCCTTGCAGTCCAAGGGACTCTCAAGAGTCTTCTCCAACACCACAGTTCAAAAGCATCAATTCTTCGGCTCTCAGCGTTCTTCACAGTCCAACTCTCACATCCATACATGACCACAGGAAAAACCATAGCCTTGACTAGATGGACCTTAGTCGGCAAAGTAATGTCTCTGCTTTTGAAAATGCTCTCTAGGTTGGACATAACTTTTCTTCCAAGGAGTGTCTTCCAGTTTCATGGCTGCAGTCACCATCTGCAGTGATTTTGGAGCCGTGTTAAGTTGGAGATGCCTATTAGATTTCTGAACATCGTTTTCTCCTGATGTCAGAGTTGTAGATATGTGTGTGAGTGCATGCACGTGAATGTGAAGAAATGGGATTGAGTTAAAAGAGCACTGGACAGAACGTCCAGATGCCTGGACCTAGCTGTAGGAAAAAGGAAAAAAAAAAACAAACCCAACAAAAACCTATGTGGCTGTAAGCATGTAACTTAATCTTCTTGGGTCTTATTTTATCTTTAAAATGAAAAATTCATTAAGATGATCTCATATCATTTTCATCCTTTGATTCTAATTTGTGGTATTTCTATCTTTTAACTCTAGACAGCTTCCTGGTCGTCCTAAGAAGATTATCAATGTTCTAAGCTTTTCCTGAAAGCTTGGTTATCTGGGCAAAGGAGACAGTGCTTTGACCCATTCATTCATTCTCCATCACCCATGGATGGAGCATGATATATCCATGATAAAGAGTTTTTCATCAATGTACCTTCTAGTTGTTGTATAAGGGGTGAGCGGTGGTTGTTCTGTACTCATGATATTACACTGTGGACCTGTTAGGAGGGAAGCCACCTCCATTGCACAAGAGGAAATGTTTAATCTCAAGGGTGAAAAAAATGCATTTAGGCAAGCCCCCAAACCCACCTCTACTGAGACCGTTTACTACATGGCCAGTCTGCTTAACTGTGAAGTCCAGTGGGCTTGCTCATATTACTGGCTGCTTTATGCATGTCACTTGGCATTGCTGCTGAAACTTTCATTGAACTGCCTCCTTTATTGTCTTTCATGCCCAGACAGCCCTCATTCCCTGCCTCCTTCTTTGATTCTTTCATTGTCATTGTTATTTGCTGGCTTTTCCTCTTCCCCTCTCTTCCTTGAATCAAAGTCTCTCTCCATATGGTTCTTTTCCTGGTTTTATGTTTTTTCCCTTTTCTTTCTGCACATCCTTCCTGGAGCATATTATTTTCTGCCTTGGCTTCCTCCATCACTTAGATAACATTGATTCCTAAATCCTCAACTCTGACCTGTCTTAGGAACTTCCTATTTTCAAAAGCTGATTAGGCATCTCTGTATGTCTTCCACATGGCAGATCTAAAAATGAACTATTTATCTCCTCCCTTCTCTCAAAAACTGATTTTTTCTCTTGTGTTCTGTATCATGCTTACTTCCATTGTTGAATCATGCAAGCCAGAATTCTCAGAGTCAGCGTTTTCTGTTAACTTCCATCTTGTTCATTGTAGTAGTCAGGCTCCCACATGGCCTCCAATTATCCTCACCTTCTGCTATTTGAATCTCCTTATGGTCCCCTTCAACAATGTATCACGGTTGGTTTGTCTGACCAAAGAATACATTAGAAGTGATGGTGTATGACTTCCCAGGTTATGTTATCAGAGAAAGTGCCACCTCATTTCATTGTCTTTCAGGCCACTTGCTCTGGAGGAAGCCAGCAACCATGTCATAAAGATACTCAAGCAGCTCTATGGGGAGGTCCTTATAGGAAAGAACTGGAGCCTCATCAACAGTGAACACCAAGTTCTCAGTCATACGAGTGAACCACCTTGGTCATGGATCCTCTAACCCCAATCAGACCTTCAGATGACGCAGCCCTGGACAGCTTCTTGAGTGCAACCTGAGAGATCCTGAGCCAGAACCATCAACTAAGCTCTTCTTGAACCTCCTGACCCACAGAAAACTGTGAGATGATATGTTTATCATTATTTTAAGCTGATACATTTTGGAGGAATTTGTTATAAAGAAACAGATGACTAAAAATTTATAAACCACATTTTATTCATCACTGAATTCTTGTTGATTTTGTTCTTTAAATATTTCCTAAGTATAGCTCATCTTATCGCCACTATTATTGTTCTAATTTTACGTCATTATCATTTCTTTACTAGATTATTGCAGTATTTCCCTGTTGGTTTCCTTGCCTTTAATTAACCTCCTCTCCTACCTCTAATTCATTCTCCACGTTGCCATCAAGTGCCTTTTAAAAATATCAGTCTGATCGTGTTATTCCATTGCTGTATCAGTCAGGATAGCCTGAAGTTTTGCTGCAGTAATAAACAACCTCTAAATCGAAGTGGTTAAGGCAACAAAGGTTTATTTTCTTACTCTTGCTACAAGTGCACTGTCATTCACTGTAATCACTCAGGAACTGAGCCTGACAGGAAAGCCAGTGTCTTAAGATTGCTGGTCACTGGCTGGAGGTGAAAGAGAAGCGGTAACGCACGCCTGGGCTCTTTAACATCCATGCAGAAGTGACACCAGCATGTCTATTCGCGTTTCACTGGCCAAAACAAGTCGTATGATCACTTCTAACTTCAGGTGGGCAGGGAAATTCTATCCATCATGAGCCAGCTTAAAACTCTGACTGGGTCCACATTGCTTTTGTTTATTTTTTGAATGTTATTGAAGTATAGTTGATTGACAATGTTGTGTTAATTTCTGCTGTATAGTGAAGTGATGACTCAGTTTTACATATATTCTTTTTCATATTCTTTTCCATTAGGTTTAATCACAGGATATTAAACATAGTTCCTCGTTCTATCCAGTCATTGTTGTCTAGTCTCTTAAGACGTGTCTGGCTCTTTGTGACCTCATGAACTGCCCACGCCAGGCTCTGCTGTCCTTCACTATCTCCTGGAGTTTGCTCAAATTCTTGTTCATTGAGTCAGTGATGCTATCTAACCATCTCATCCTCTGTCACCCACTTCTCCTTTTGCCTTCAATCTTTCTCAGCATCAGGGTCTTTTCCAGTGAGCTGGCTCTTCACATCAGATGGCCAAACTGTTGGGGCTTTGGCTTCAGCAACAGTCCTTTCAATGAGTACTCAGGGTTGATTTCTTTTAGGATTGACTGGTTGGATCTCCTTGCAGTCCAAGGAACTCTCAAGAGTCTTCTCCAGCACCACAGTTCAAAAGCATCAGTTCTTCAGTGCTCAGTCTTCTTTATGGTCCAACTTTCACATCCGTACATGACCACTGGAAAAACCATAGCTTTGAGTATACAGACCTTTATCAGCAAAGTGATCTCTTTGCTTTTAATACGTTGTCTAGTTTTGTCTTAGCTTTCCTTCCAAGGAGCAAGTGCTATACAGTAGGACTTTGTTTATTCCCTATGTATACTAGTTTATATCCCCTAACCCTAAACTCTCAGTCCTTCCCTCCTCCCACTGCCCTTGGCAGCTACGTGTCTGTTATCTGTGTCTGTGAGTCCACACTGCTTTTAGACTAAAGTCCAAATCCCTTTGCAGAGTATGTAAGATCCTTCGTGATTTGGGCTCAGTCTGCATTTTCAACATCAGCTTCAACCTCCCTCTACTTAGTACGCAATGCTCTGCTTCCATTACACTGAATTACTCTCAGTTGTAGAATGTTGCACGTACTTTCTTGCCTCTGTGCCTTTGTACATGTTAAATTTGCCCGGTCGCAACTACTCATCCTTCAAGGTCTATTTTCTCTTCCTTTATAAAGAGGAAGTTCCATGCTAGAACTCCCTAAATACTCATTCCTTCCTCTTTGACTCCATTCCATTTTTGTACATATTTCCTTTCTAGCATACCTTTTATCACCTCACAGGGTAGGAAGGTAGAAACATCAGATTTATTTCCATATCTGTCTCTTCTCTAGTCTAGAACTCCCTTAGGGCAGGACTAATGTCTTATTCACATTTATGTGGCCATGCCTAGCACAGAGACTGGCTTAAAAAATACTTGTTGAATGAATACATAAATATCCATTTCCACAATCCCTGAATGTTAAACATATGCCCTCTGCCTTCTGATTCATGGACTTTAAGGGATTTCTG
The DNA here is from genome assembly GCA_006410635.1 of Cephalophus harveyi. NCBI lineage: Eukaryota > Metazoa > Chordata > Mammalia > Artiodactyla > Bovidae > Cephalophus > Cephalophus harveyi. The sequence goes on along the minus strand of SJYT01004537.1, from coordinate 70,183 downwards.
CCATTTTATCTCTTTCCCACTATGTCATTTTTGCATTTCCTGCTTTCTAATACAAGGCTGACTCTTTCACTTAAATCCCAAGAAATCTGTTAGTCACACTCCATGAATTCCCTAAGTAGCTCTGATTGAACTCTCACTTATTATTCTCAACTAATGTCAATCACATTTAATGGCAATATTTATTGCCCTCTTTATATGCCAGCACCATGCTTGGTACTAGGGATATGAAGGCAAATGGCAGTGTCTGTGCTGGATTTTACCCACATCTGCGGGTGTACCTTGGGACCTGATTAGGTGCCTTCACAGAGCGGGCTAGCTAAAACTCCTATTCCCATTTCTTTTCCCAATACAGGATGCATATAAATCCTTTGTGGGAAGAAAGAGTCTTCTGTCCCACCATCTATTAACACTCAGGCTGTCACTTGGCACTGTTGGCCAGTTTAATTAATATCCAACAGATATTTTATTTAATCTGATTAAATAAAAATTTTAGGGCAGGGATCTGGGATTTGGGGTGAATACATAGCGTAAGTCAGAGTGAATTAGGAATGTTATCGATTGGAGTGATATAATGGAGGGGAATGGGTGGGACTGCTGAAGTGGAGGCAGGGCTTCTGAAATGGGAAAAGCATGGAGAGAAGGTGAATAGAGTCTGGAGCTGTACTTTCAATATGGAGGCCTCTAGCCACCCGTGTCTAGTGAATACTTGAAATGTGTCTAGTCTGAATTGAGATGTTCAATAAGCATAAAATACACACTAGATCTTAAACACAACACAAAAAGTTGAGAATCCCATGATCATTGTTTATATTGATTACATGCTGACATGATAGTGTTTTGGATATATTGCACTAAGTAAAATGTCTTATTAAAATTTATCTCATCAGCTTCTTCTTACATTTTTCATGTGGCTACCAGAAAATATCAAGTTAAAAATGTAGCTCACTTTTAGGGCTGGCATTACACTTACAGCAGACGGCCCTGGTCTAGAAGCCAAACATCACCATTCGATTGGTCGCTGCCTCCACCCTCCTTCTTCTCTTTCCTCACTCCTCCCTTCCTTCCACGTTCCCTTCCTTACTGAGCATCTTTTATGCTCAGGTTCTGTTCTAGGCTCTGGGTTCTTCCTAACCACTTCTAATTGAGTGGTGAAGAAATTCATAGAGACAAATGATTATACTCTAGTATAATTATACTAGATAAACTCTTTCTTAGGCTGTCCATGGGGAGTCCTTTGGGAGAGCATTTGATTCTGAGGAGCTGAGGAAGCTTGAGCTGACTTTCAGTTCAGCCTGCAGCCATCTGTGGGGAATGGCTGCCCCAAATCAAATTGTTCTCTACAATTATGGCTCTGCTGCTGCTGCTGCTAAGTCGCTTCAGTCATGTCCGACTCTGTGCGACCCCATAGACGGCAGTGGAACAATGATCCTTTCAGTCAAGTTAGGGGTGGGAGGAGAAGAGAAAAGGAACTTAAAAATTGGGATTTTACAGTATATGGAACACTTGCTCTGGGCTTCACATGTACAATCTTACTTTATCCTCTCCACAAACCTTCGGATTATGTATTATCTCTTAACTACAGGTAAGGAAGCCAAAGCTTCTAGATATTCAGGAATTTGCATATTTCACCTTAGTCACCTGTCTTCAAAGAGGCATTGGATAATTCTGGCTCAATGCTAATCCTTCACCAAAATGAAAAAGGAGCTGAAAGACTTGTCCTATTGATCATGAACTAACAATATCATACACAAAGGATATTTCATTGCTTTCACTTTTCACTTTTTTCCTTGATTATTTTTATTTTTTTCTTACATTAAAAAATTAAAGTATAGTTGATTTGCAATCTCATGGCTTTTAATAGCCATCATCAATGTATAGTTAATTTTGGTCCAGCATCCCTGTTTCTGCAATTCTACCGTTTGGTCAAATGTCACTATCCGGATCTTAGTGAGTTCTGCCCTATGTGTTACCCATCTTTCCTGTACTTCTACTTTCATCTCAGGATTTTTTCATGTATTACATCTCAGGTGACAGAATGCTTCTGTGAACAGAGAAGAGCTCTCAGAGGTCTTTACTTTTTCCCTTTAAGCTCCTATTTTCCTTTTTATCAATGATACTATTTCCTTTCACATTTTTTAGTTTGAATATCCTATTGCTACCAATGATGAATATTTCCTAAAAATACTAACATTGACTTAAAATACTAAAATTGATTATAATCAATTTTATTGACCTAAAAATAAATTGATTATAATCAAATTTATTGACCTAAAAATACTAACATTGATTATAGCTATTGTGAATTAATGAAAATGATTCTTGGTCTAGCACTGAATTAGTTGAGTCGAATTAGTTCCAAGAAATAAGTCTAGGACCTTTACCTTATATCTTCAAACCCTCCCCACCGCGGCACCCCCCCGCCTCCCCAACACAAATCATCCCTCAGAAAGTCTAAGAGTAGAGTATTTTAGGACAAGAGCACTGGCCTGAAGCTCACGACCTGGAGTGTGGTTCTTTGGGTCTCTGTTCTGCCATCCTCAGTGCTGGTTGCATCTTCAGGCTAATTAGCAAGACAGCTGCAACAATTTCAGGCAGCCATTTAAAAAAGACAACCCACAGAGCCTTCCAGTGGCTCTTTATGGAGAATGAGGGAGGAGCCTTAGCAGGCTTTTTCTTGCGTCTCATTGGCCATCCCTGGATTATTAGCCTGTGCCTGACCCACTCGCTCCAAAAACAGTGGCATTATCCTTGGTGGGATTGACTTTGATGGGAGTCACCTTCCTCTGAGGCCCTTGTCTGTGTTACACCTGAGCAAAATTACGGCTCTGTTAGGAAGGAAGAAAGGAGAATGGGTGTTTGGTAGGCAACAAAGGTACCCACTCCAGCAAAGTCAGCACAAATCAATATGGTACAGATGACGGGCAGGTATTTTGGTGGACTGTGGTAACATACAGAAACATTAGTGTCAGTGACTAGATTTTCAGGGTAATTAAGAAGTCATGGAGTGTAGAGGGTAGGAGAACACTCCGCAGGCATTGAAGTCTCATTGTCAAGAATACGGTTATATATAGGATTGCTGTGTTATTGTTCTGCTGATGAATCCAGGCCTCTGCAGGGGAAAACAGATGTTTAGAGCAAAGAGCTGGAAGAGAGAAGAAATGAATCCAAGTTCTGCTGCGTAATATTCAGGTGTTTCATCAACTTAGCTGCTTGAGTCTCTGGAGAGAAGGCAAGAGGCTCTGAGTCAGATGTTCACACATAAGTAGTAGGTCAAAAATAAATTAGCCTTTTGCTACATCACGCAGCCTGGGGTGGTGTTTAGTCACATCAGATTTCTTATTTATTCACATTAACAGTAGGAACTAACAGGATGAGTATAACATGTGGGACTGGATCCATACCACACTCTCCCTTGGGGATAGTGGGAAGTTCTGCAAATTCTTGATTATTCACAGCGACGGATGAAAGCAAGAGCACAGCTAATCTAAACTGGCAGTCCAAAGGGTTTCTTTTTGGCAACTATGACTTGCCTATGAATATGTGTGTTACCTGCTGTTTTGTTACTAAAAAATCTGGCTTCAAGATTAGCAGTCTCTCCACTTCCTCCCTTCTGTCCTCCTTCTGCTCTTTGGACCTCTGTTTCACTCAGGTGGAATCACCCCCAGGCCTCTGCTGGTCGTTCCTAGAATGACCTCTGCCTTGTTCACCTGGCAAATTCAGACTCCTCTTTCTGGATTCGGATCAAGGCTTTGGAAGTTCTTTCCTGCTAACGATTCTCTGCCACCCAAGTGACTAAAGCCTTCTATTGTCTTCAGAATGTCTCCAGGCTAAAAAGTTCTTCATCAAAAGGATGACACACTGTTCCATTCGCCTGGGCCTGAGTTGCGGGGGAAGAGTGTCGGGGATGTGGATTTTCAGTGCCAAACCCACAAAAGTCCAGGGAAAACTGGCATAAGTTGGTAATCCTAGAAGATCAGCCACTTACGTGTAAGGAGGAAAGAGAGGCAAGGTGGGCTGGGAGGCAAGAAGTAGTAGGCGAGGCAGAGGGTGAAATGGTGACCAAGCTCTCACGAATCCCTCTCCCTCAGACTTCAAAATTCATCATGAGGTTCAGGCTTTGAAAAACTGAGTCAAAACAGTTTTGAGATGGAGACAATTAACAAGACGTTGATCTTTTCTAATTAAAACATGTGTATTAAAAGCTCTCAGTCTTACCAGGAAGCAGAACTATTGAACTGCCATGATCACTTCAGTTCAGCTCAGTTCAGTCGCTCAGTCATGTCCAACTCTTTGAGACCCCATGAACCGCAGCATGGCAGGCCTCCCTGTCCATCACCAACTCCCAGAGTCTACCCAAACCCATGTCCATTGAGTCGGTGATGGTACCCAACCATCTCATCCTCTGTCGTCCCCTTCTCCTGCCCTCAATCTTTCCCAGCATCAAGGTCTTTTCAAATGAGTCAGCTCTTAGCATCAGGTGGCCGAAATATTGGTCAAGCACTTATGGGGCGGTTAGTGAGAGCTCAGTCTCCCAAACTGCCCTTGTAAGTTATTCCCCACTCATTCATTCATTTATCCCTTCAACAGTCATTCGCTGAGCGCCAGGCACCATGTGGAGGCCGTCAATCTGGAAGAGGCAAGGCGAGGGCCCTGTCTCCACCAGGAGCCAACTCTCAACTCTTTACTGTGCCTCTTCTTGTTTGTGGTTGATAGCTTTTCTGTGCAGGGGGATCTTGGTGGGCTTCCAGAGCCATCTTGAGAATGAAATAACAGGACCTTGGCAAGTTTGACTATAACTTGAGACTCAAGTTCTCTGAGATGCCCAAGAAAGAGCATCACCAACTACAGAGCTTGCCTGGTGGCTCAGTGGTAAAGAATCTACTTGAGAGGCCAGAGACATGGGCTCAATCCCTGGATCAGGAAGATCCCCTGAAGAAGGAAATGGAAACCCATTCCAGTATTCTTGCCTGAAAAATCCCATGGACAGAGGAGTCAGGTGGGCTACAGTCCATGGGGTCACAAGAGTCAGACATGACTTAGGACTCAACTACAGTTTATTCTCAGCTTAAATGCAATTGTGAGATGTAGAAGCAAATCATTTTGGGGTTAACTGTACAGCTCCTATCCTCATCACTTCCCTCCATCTATCCCCAGTGAACTATTTGTAGCTCCCTGAACATGCTTGCTCCTCTGGCTTCTAGACTTTCCTGTGGGCTATTTAGTTTGCTTGACATCCTTCCCAGGATAACAGTTGCCTCCGCCTCTATGAACTTTCATCTTCTTCGCCTATAGAAGAATATTGTGTAATAAATGTAATAAAGTGATAAAGAATACTGTGTAATAATGCTGTATTATTATAAATGTGTAGCTTTTATTACACAGTATTGAAGTTATTTTTTGAAGTTATTTAGTTGAAGTTATTTATTGTTAGATGTCTTTGGCACTAGATTGTGAGTTTTCTGGAGGCAGGATGGTGCTCTGCTCACGACAAAGCAGGTGCCTGATAGACATTTGTTGAGTAATTAAAGGTGTGAATAACATAACATTTTCTTAAAATGACAGTAAATATATATTCCATGATCTTTGAGGTTGACTGACGTATTCTAGTTCAAGAATAATATTCAGAATATTTATTACTACCAAAGTAGGTTATCAGTTGGAATAGACCCTGGCTCAGTGGGGCTGGATTAAGGTGCTGGAGCCCCAGGTGTGCCGGAGGATGTTAACTTTTTAGTTGCTGGATCCTGAGGAGGTGGGGAGCCCCCCAGGGAGGAGCCTGATGTTGGGGGGGGGTGGAGCATGATGGAAAGATGTCTATCTACCAATTGATACTGAAGCATTTTAATATTTTAACAACTGTCGTGGCCATCCAGGTGCATTTGGGCCACATTTCAGCCCAGGTCAGGTTCATTTTCTCATTAAAATGGAAGGTATAGAGTTTTTAGCAGGAGGAGAAAGGCTGCATTTTAAATCACCCTAGTTTCCCCTGGTGGAATACTCTGTGTAATCTTATTAGATATGTTTATGCATAGGGAGGACTCTTTATTTGGTTTCCATGGCAAAGCAGAGAAACATCGATTTTGTCCAGAATTCTCTCCACTAGAATGCCAGGCTGTGGGGCTTCATTGGGGTCCACGCTGACCACTGTCCCTGACATTGACGTTATTAAGCCCCATGCTTTGACAGAAGGTGTAACGGTTTGGGGAAGTTGGTGGTGGGAATGTTGACAGCCGGGCAGTATTGGGGGATGCTATGCTCCTTGGAGCGTTCCAAAGGATACCAACCTTCAAATCAGAATTTTGAAACAGAGAGACAACCCCCAAACTGATTTCTTTCAGAGCCTGAAACTGCCAAAGTAAAGTGTGAAATCATCAAGAAATGAAGACACTTGGATATATTTGAAACCTCTTTGTGTTTCCAAAGACTTTAAAATTTGGCATCATTTAATTTAGCCATAGGGAGATGGCTGGTATAATTGCTGGGCTTGTTTTGCTCAAGAGCGGAATATCGAAAGGTGTTGAACTACAACTTGGAGGCGAATGAGTGCAAATTTCAACAACTTTGCCACGTTCCCCAGTGAAACGCTGATGTAAAAGAGTTATACAAAGCCATACTTTCCAAGCATAAGGGATTTGGGAAAGAGATAGAATTCAGAAAGTGCAGCTTTGTGTTATTAAGCCTGTTTCCTACCCATTTTAATATATGCTTGGAAAACGCAAGAGTATTAGAAGCAGGGGAAATGTAAGTAAGAGCCGAGTTATGTACTGAAAGATCCTGGGGAATAGTTTCCAAGGTATAATAGGATGTAAGACGGTAAGAGACTGCATCAGCTCTGAGGACACCGTCCCTGATTAAGAGCTCAAATCTAACAGCCAGGACACCTGAAGCAGTTGAATGAAAATAGAATCCCCCAAAGAATCTTTGAAAAGAAAATAGGACAGAAGCCCAGAGGCATATCTAGAAATTGCTAAAGGCACCAAGTAGAGAAAGATCAGAAAGAATAAAAGAACATGGACTGGTGAAAGGAAGGAGGAGACCAGGAAGGGGCATCTCGTTAAAATATAGTGTAAAAACTCTACTGTTTCCACTTCCTGTGATTTAGCAGGGGGGCAGCCTGCTGTGCAGGCCCCAATTTATGCTCAAAGATGTTCATCACAATGTTATTTATCACAGCTCAAAGTGGAAATTGTCTTAAAGGTCAACAGTAAGAGAATGATCGAACAAAGGCCAGTGTGCCTATATGGTATGCTGCAGCATAAAGCCGTAAAAAGAATGTTCTTTTGGAAGTTTTTACTGAAGTGAAAATATCTGTGGCATCCACACAGCTTAATTTCATCCATGTACACAAAGAAATTTGTTCTGTGGCTGCAGGTTAGTTCACTGAAATAGTAATTTGTTTTTCTCCCTATAATTCCCCTCCCCCCCATTTTTAATAAGAAGGCAGATTTTGTCATTCTTGGCCTCGGAGATATGAGCAGTAAGCAGAAACAGTCTGAAGTCAATTACCTTCGAAAATATTACTTTCATAATCAGAAAATGGCATAAGTGTTATTTAAAAATGACTACTAACAGTTCCACTTTGAACATTGGGGAAAAAATTATGCAATGCCATTTGGCAAAATGGTGTGCAGCCTGCTCCAAAGCAGCTGCCTCAGCCGCTGCCCCCGAGTGGTCCTGGCCGCTTGCTGCTGCCACATTTTCAGAGGACAGGAAGGTTGCCCAAGGCTCCTGAGCCCCGGAGAAAGGATGAAGCTTCCCCATCCTCTCACCGTGGAGGTCCTCTCGACTTCTATCAAGAGCGACTTTGATCTTGTGATAAACTATCATGGAAAAGAATAAAAAAGAATACATATATTGCTGTTGTTCAGTTGCTCAAGTTGTGTCTGACTCTTTGCAACCCCATGGACTGCAGTACGCCAGGCTTCCTTGTCCTTCATCATCTCCCTGGAGTTTGCTCAAGCTCAGATCCATTGAGTTGGTGATGCCATCCAACCGTCTCATCTTCTGTCGCCCCCTTCTTCTCCTGCTCTCAGTCTTTCTTAGCACCAGGGTCTTTTCCAATGAGTTTGCTCTTCACATCAGGTGGCCAAAGTATTGGAGTTTCAGCTTTAGCATCAGTTCTTCAGCTTCCCTGGTGGCTCAGACTATAAAGAATCTGCCTGCAATCTGCCTGCAGGAGACCTGGGTTTGATTTCTGGGTTGGGAAGATCCCCTGGAGAATGGAATGACAGCCCACTCCAATATTCTTGCCTGGAGAATCCCCATGGACAGAGGAGCCTGGAGGATGCAGTTCATGGGGTTGCAAAGAGTTGGACACGACTGAGCAACTAACACACACACACACACCCCCATGTGTGCCCGTGTGTAACTGAATCACTTTGCTGTATACCTAAAACTAACACAATATTGTAAATCAGTTATACTTCAAGAAAGAAAATAAAAAAGAGCAACTTGGAGAGTTTACTATATGTACATATAAGGTATTGGGAGAGCCAAGAGTGGTTAATGCTGGTGCTCTCTTTCTATTAACCACCACTTCCGTAAGACTTTACAGTACTTCCTGAATCATCCACATTGGCTCAGAACAGGTTTAGGGTGAAGTACATTTTGTTGTGGGCTTCCCAGGTGGTGCTCGTGGTAAAGAACCCACCTGCCAGTGCAGGAGACATAAGAGACTCGGGTTCGATTCCTGGGTTGGAAAGATCCCCTGCAGAAGGGCATGGCAACCCACTTCAGTATTTTTGCCTGGAGAATCCCATGGACAGAGGAGCCTGGTGGGTGACAGTCCATGGGGTCGCAAAGAGTTGGACATGACTGCAATGACTTAGCACGCTCACACGCTTTGTTGTAATCCAATTATTCCAACACTGGTAATTCAGGTAGGGTCTGAGTCACGGAACTTAACTAGTATAGTGGTTTCCAAACTTTCTTTTCAACAGAGTGACAGTCCGTTCTTCAAGCCCAAGCGTATGTGAAGTGTACTAGGTCAAGGAGTAGCAAGTTGAGTTGCTCTGGTAAAGCGGTGATGGAGAGCCTCCCCCATCTCCAGGTCAGGCTTACTTCTCCTCCTCTAAGTTACCGCCTCTCCCCCATGCCCCGACCTGGGAGGACCCTCAGGACTCTTCAGTGCTCTCTGAGGACAATTAGAAAACCACAGAACCTCACTATTTTAATGAGAATGGCTTTGTTCCAACCATAACAGAAAAAAGCCATTCTACAGCTTATGGATGGTCTAAGCTTATCACGGATTACTGTGGCTTGTGGGAAGGTAAGGGAGAGAGAAGGAAAGGGATATCTCCCTCAACTGAGGAAGATTTGGCGGTCCCCGGGCCCTTTCCCTCCCCCAAACCTCATCATTTATGCTTTTCTTTGGACTATGAAATCTGAGAGTGAGATTCCACTTTATGGAATGCAATAGAAAATTAAATGAAACCCCCAGCTTTAATATATCCCAGGGTCAACTGTACATTTGAAATGTGAGAAAGAAGAATGCTTTAACAATGTTGTGTCAGAAAGCCTTTGCATTTTAAGTTCATTTGGTATGACAAATTTCTTCACCTCCTCTCTTTCCCTGATTAAGGTCAGATTTTCCAGGGATCTTCTGAGCTCATTTACTAACTCTGTGGCTTCTTCGGTGTCCTGGTGATCAATCTTGCCTGGGTTCTGATGTAGACAGAATGGAGTCTGAATCCCGTCCCGCATGGAGGAGCTGCGTGTCAGAGAATGAGGCAGGTAAGTTATATGAGCTCTGGTTTCTCTCCAGGAAGAGGAGAGGAAAAGCACCTATTTCAGAGGGCAGTTGTGAGGATTGAATGAGATGATGCATAAAAATACCTATCACAGTACCTGGCACGTGGGAATTGCCCAATAAATATTTATTATGATTTTGATTTTTGTTTGTGAGCCTCTAAGGCAGTAATTAAAAAAGAATATCAGGACCGCCCATTAGAATCACTAGGAGTGCTCTAGTAAATTACCGATAGCCCAGACCAATTAAATCAAAGCTTTGGGGCCAGGGGCCAGGCACTGGTAATTCAAAAAATTATCTCAGTAATTGTTATGTTGACAACCGCTGGGCTAAGACATGCAGCTGTGGGTGAGACAGCTGATGGTGGAAGAGAACAGATGTGGGAGCAGGAAGAAGGCCGTGGGGACCCACAAGGATGCTCGTCCTCCTCTGACCCAGTGTGTGTGTGTGCGCGCGTGCGTGCGCGTGCGCATGTGTGTGTGTGTGGCAACCGAAGGAGGCCAAGGCTGACCGGCTTGGAGGGAAAGGAACCAATCACCAGAACTTACGTGTGCATGGCATTTTCAAAATGCTTTCCCATAATTAACCTGTTCCGTCCTTTCAATAACCCTGAAGTACACAAGGGCACAGTTTATGTCCAGTTAAAGAAAGGGGGATTGAGTTACAAAGAGTCAGGTCCTGTGATCTCAGTCAAACAATACCTGGCACAGTCGGGAGGAAATCAGTTTTGGATTTCGTGTCAATAACAAGCCTTAGGGCTACTTTTGTGCCTGAGCTCCTGGAAGTTGAATCAAATTTGTGAATGGGAGACAAATACGTTACAGGATGGAGTTCAAACTACTTCTGTTGAATATTCCAGGAAAAGCCGACCTGAGAATACATGATGTTCTCAGTGTCCAGTGTAACTTCTTAGAAGAACCTGTTCCAAAGTCAACTGTGGTCTGGAGAACAGATACTTACACACATATGTACCCGCCCACTCCCCCCGGGACAATAACCCAGAATTGGATCCAGCTCTTAGGTACTCTGTGGCCCACTACTTCTTTGATACTCCAGCTCTCTTCATTAGCCCAGCATAAACTATCTAATTTCCCCATCCTTGGGGATCTGTTGCAACTTCAAATGCTGTAAGCAGACGATGGGTTTACAGGAATCGTCTAACCAGGCATTGCATCTTGATTTGTGGTCTTACAATTGGTTTTGGAGTTGATCTGGAATCAAAGAAGTGAATGACCACAGAATCGGGGTGTGGGTTGGTCTTAAAAATAAGGGTGGATGTTCATTTAGATACAGCCTTCTGGGAACTAGCTTATTTTGTACCATGAAAGAGACCATCAAGGTGTTTTTTTTTAATCTCCATTTTGTTTTTAATAAGACTTGGTTTAGTCATTTATTTGGAGACTTCAAGCTACATATGAAATCCCCCAGGACCTGAAGTTATAAAAGGAAAACTATTTTAAATTATGTTTCAGTCAATGCTGCTGAGAGAAATATTATCCAGAAAACCTCTGTGCTCCATCCGTAGGGACTTTTTTCTCATGAGGATCTCAGAAACATAGAGAAATGTCAGGTTTATAGCTTACACTTTGGATTCTGATCAAGGTAACCATCATTACAGTTTTGATGAGCCATCAGGAGAAAAGATCATCACACATGGATAAGCCAAAAAGAAGTGTGCCTGTGGGGTAATGTCATCTTGCCTTCTTTCTGTTCCCCCAATATCACCCTCCTTCCTGCCACAGGACATTTGACAGGCCTTTCCCTCTGGCTCACTTATCATCTCCTGGTTAGCTCCTAACCATCTGTTATGAGTTGAACTGTGTCCCCAAAATAGGTATGTTGAAGTTCTGGTCTCCAGTCCCTCAGAATGTGATCTTATTTGGCAATAGGGTCATTGCAGATGAACTAGTTAAGATGGGGTCTTACTGCAGTAGGGTGGGCCCTTGGTCCACTATGAAGGTGTCCATAAAAGAAGGTCTTGAGAGACACACAGGGAGAAACCCATGTGATAATAAAGGCAGATGCTGGAACGATGCAGCTGCAAGTCAAGGTATGCCAGAGATTGATGGCCACCACCAGAAGCCAGGAAGCGTCTCAGAGGGATCGGGGCTCTGCTCACACCTTCATTTTGGAGTTCTAGTTTCCGTAACTGTGATGTTTCCATAATTTCTGTCATTTTAAGGCACCAGGTTTGTGGAGTTTTGTTATGGCAGCCACAGGAAACTAATACACCATCCTGATCTGAGTTCAAATGTCACCCTTTGGAGAAGCCTTACAGGTCCTCCCATGGCTTAGAGGATTCTCCTCCGTTATGGCCCGTTGCCAACTCTAGTTTTCCTTCATAGCACTTATCCCAGTTGGCAATAACTGCAAGCTTTACCTCTTCCCTTAGACTGTGGGAGCTCTGAGGGCAGGGATGATATTTCCAGGACTCAACACTGCATTCCAAGCAACTACCATGAGCAGGCATGCTCTAAATATTTGTTTACCAAACCAAAGGATAATGGGTAAATTCTATTTAATTTCATTTCTGACCTTTCAAAATCATCAGCAGGCTAACACTTTAAGAGTAAAAATTTTCTTGTGAAGTTCACTTTATCTGAGAGAAGGGATTGCTGTTTTTGAAGGTTGAAACCCACCCTTTTTATACTTAGTCATAATATTTTTTCAAAGTACTGAAAAGTATTTAGGCTTTCTTTTATATAAATAGTTTTCAAGATGGGAGCAGTGTGAAAAAAACCTCGCTGAAATTGTTTGAAGTTTTCCTCTCCTCTCTCCTCCATAAAATGCCATTTAGAATATATTTTGAATATCCTCTTCTTGATGGATCTGCCACTTAAGGGAGCAACAAGGCCGTTCATTGAATATGAAATGAGTCAGCAAGTTGAAACTATTTTCCTTGCCTTTTCTCAGTGTCTTCCACCTTCCTCTGTGAAAGATTATAAAGAATCTTTCTAAACCTTCACATTCCCTTTAGATCATGTATAATAGTTACAGGGAACACTTAGGAAAATGAAAATATGAGGTTCAACCATAAAGGAGTACATTGAAAAAAGTGCCTATTCACCTTTGGGTATTTAATGCAAAACTGCTAAAAAAATTGTTCTTTTATTTTGGAAGAGTTTCTAGAACTCGCAAGAAGACCTGTCGTTACTATGTTGTCATGTCTGGTTTTGGAGGGAAAAAAAGTAGATATCCTCTTTATTTATTTGTGTAATCTATATCTGATTTTTGACCATCTCCAAGGATGGAAATTTGTCCAGGAAGGGGAAATTGGAAGGCTGGGATCCTGAGGGTTCGGCTGTGCCAGCTGATGAGCCCAAGGAAATGCTGGTGAGGAGGGGTGAAGTCAGCATGGATGAACCTGAATGCCCATTGGTGAGGCTGAGCGAGTCCTTAACTTTCTCGAGTCTCAGTTTCTTCATTTATAAAATGAAAATGAGATTTTACAGTGTTGCTAAGAAGATGACTTATGAAAATACGTGTGAAAACACTTGACTGCCTATTAAGTGCTCTGTGGCTATGAACTGAAACAGAAGTTAATCAGGTATAATTAAACGGTACACTTTGGTAATACCACTTACAAATACCACTTTTGGACACATTCTATTATTTGAGATTTAAAGTAGTCTACTAAGCAACCTGAGTTAGGCACTAAACTATTTTGAAGAAAAAAAAGTTTCTAGTGTCATGGAGCTTGTGGCCTACTGAGAGAGAAAGAAAAAAAAGTAGACAATTTCAACAGTAAGTGCAGTGATAAAGGCATGGGTGAGGAGTAATCACAGGTGACAGACAGTGAGTGTTAGTAGGTGTCACATCCTTTACTTTGTACTTTATGTGTGCTAAACTCGTACAGTCAACCCATGAGGCAGTAATAATTATCTAGGCGACTTGCCCACGGTTACACAGCTGGCAAAGGATGATCCTGGTACTGAAATCTAAGTGTATCTCCCAAGTTTAAGGTTTGCTATTGCACTTGGCAGTGACTTCATAGACGTTCTGGTTTTATTAATGTGTAACATACTGTTTCAATCTGAGTGACAAAACAACAACCATTTTATTATGCTCATGGATTTCTGTGAGTCATGAGCCCGTAAAAGGGCACAGTAACAGTAGCTCACCTCTGCTCCATGGTGTCCGGGCCTCAAGTGGGCAGACTGAAAGGGTGGGAAAACTCAACAGCTCGGGGCTGGAAGCCAACTTCCTCACATGTCCCGTGGTTGACGTTGGCTGTCCACTTGGACCTCAGCTGGAGCTGTCAGCCAAAACACCCACGTGTGGCCTCTTCAAGTGGCTGCTTGAATTTCCTCACAGCATGGTGTCTTGGTTTCAAGAGGAACCATCCCATGGGGAACCCGGCTGCAGCTGCACAGCTTTTAACAACCCAGCTTTGGAAGTCACACGGTGTCATTTATAAGCTCCACTACCACCTCATAGTTAAGGAGAGGGAACATGACCACCATTCTCAATGGGAGGCATGTCAAAGTTGAATTGTAAGAATGTGTGGGACTGGAAAATAGACCTGCCACAATCCACCCTCTCTCTGGCCATAGGAGTTCACAGTCCTCCTATGTGTAACATTTACTCATCCCCTTCTCCAAGAACCCCAAGTCTCATCCCAGTGTGGCCTCAGCTTGAAGTCCAGGATCTGATTATTTCAATCAGATCCAGTGTGGATGAAGCTCTTTCCATGCAGCATCTCTGGTGGAGTTTCTCTGAAGCCCAGAGACAAGTTATCTACCCTCCTCCTCCCCACCCAGTATACATTGGCAGGACAAGGCATTATGTAGCTATTACAGCACTCTTATTTGAGAAGGGGAAAATGTGTGGCACACAGCAGTTACTGGTCCTTAGCAATCTGGAAATTAACCTGGCATAAACTGTCAGTTCCTCGGTCAGGGCTTAGTCCTACTGCTTGGGAATTGTTCTCTTGGTTCCACCCTCTGCGTTATCCTTCTTTTTCTACAAGAAATTGCTGGTGCTTATCACTGAGTAGTTTTTCTAACTGATTTACCGCAAATAGTAGGTCAAAAAATCAAAGACCTCTTATTTCTTTTACATCAAATCTGATGTACTTTTACATCAAATCTGATATAATTCATTAAACGATTTTGCGAGTTTCCTGTGTCTCTATTATTTCCATTAAACAAAAACCATACCTATGAAACCCTTTGAGATAAGCACCCTCCTCTCTCAGGCTCCCTTGGGATTACTGTGGGACTATGTTCTTATGGTTCTTAGGAACCGTATTGTTTAACAGGGAGAATCTGTGAAGTATGTCTTTAAGATACTTAAAAGCCAGTTGCCTATTTGAAATGTTCTATGAAGTTTCAATAAAGGATCTTAGAGTCTTTTAAATTGAACTCCACCCTGGATTTGATCTTTGGCCTGAAATCTTTTCTTAATTTAAGAACTGGTTGCTGTTGGAGAGGTTGGGAATGAGAAATGTTTTCTATTTGAACTTAGTAAGTCCTTGATCCGTTATATTTAGCATTTCATTCTTATTTTCTCACATTTTGTTATTGAAAGCAAGAAGAATCCAAATGTCATTTTCATTATTCTGCCTAGATAACAGAAATTGCAGAAATACCTTTTTGGATTGGTTTCCTAAAGTAATGGAAATAAAAACAAAAATAAATGGGACCTAATTAAACTCAAAAGCTTTTGCTCAACAAAGGAAACCATAAACCAAATGAAAAGACAGCCCACAGAATGGGAGAAAATATTTGAAAATGATGCAACTGACAAGGGATTAATCTAAAAAATTTACAAATAGCTCCTGCAGCTTGATATTAAAAAAAATGACCCATCCAGTCAGAAAAATGGGCAGAAGCCCTAAATACACATTTTCCCAAAGAAGACATACAATGTTGGCCAACAGGGACATGATAAGATGCTAGTATTGCTAATTATCAGAGAAATACAAATCAAAACTACAAGGAGATATCACCTCACACCAGCTGGCATGGCCATCACCAAAAACTCTACAAATAATAAAATCTGGAGAGGGTGTGGAGAAAAGGGAACCCTCCCACACTGTCGGTGAGAATGAGAATTGGTATAGCCACTATGAAGAACAGAATGGAGGTTCCTAAAGAAACTAAAATAGAGTTATCACATGACCTAGCAGTCCCACTTTTGGAGCACATATCCGGAGAAAACCATGGTTCAAAAGGATACATGCACTCCAATGTTCATTGCAGCACTGTTAACAATAGCCAAGACATGGAGGCAACCTAAATGTTCATTGACAGATGAATGGATAAGGAAGATGTGGTACATATATACAGTGGAATATTACTCAGCCATTAAAAAGAATCAAGTAATGCCATTTGCAGCAACATAGATGGATCTAGAGATTATCATACTAAATGAAGCAGGTCAGAGAGAAAGAAATATATCATGTGATACTGCTTATATGTGGAATCTAATAAAATGATACAAATGAACTTATTTATAAAACAGAGATAGACTCACAGAGTTGGGGAATGAATTTATGGTTATTGGGGGGAAGGGTGCAGGGTAGGGATAGATTGGGATTTGGGTTTATACACATAGCTATATTTAAAATAGATAACTAACAAAGACCTACTGTATAACACAGGGAACTCTGCTTAATACTCTGTAATAATCTAAATGGCAAAAGAATTTAAAAAAGAATAAATGTGTGTAATGTATAACTGAATCATTTTACTGTATACTTAAAACTAACAACATTGTTAATCAACTATACTCCAATACAAAATAAAAATTAAAAAATATTCTGCCTAGAATTCTCCTAACCTAGATTATTGAGTTTGTTAGATATATGTCCCATTTTCCACATTGCTACAGTGACAATGTTGCTAAACTTTCTGTCTCTAAATAAGAAGTACCCCCTATCTTTCAGTTTCCGATAACATTTTAAAAAAGTTTCCTTTAATCCCTCATAAATAACCTCCTTTAAGCCTTACAGGTTTTCACCAACCAACCAGTCTCAAAATCAGTGCTATATGTTTTAGGTTTTATTTTGGCAGTGCTCTACTTCCGGATATAAAAATCTATTTTGGATACTATTGCCACACTACGTACCATCCTAAACTGAGTGGTGTAAAACAGCAAACATGTTGTTATGTGGGTTAAGAATTCTGAGCAGGCATAGATCTCTCACCTCATTTTCATGAAAATTTGGAACTGGGACAGTAAATGTCAATTGAAACATCTTGAAGACTGAGGGTGAATTGATGGCTGAGGACTAGAATCATCAGAAGACTCATTCACCCATGTGTCTGGTACTTGATCTGGATGTTGCTTGGGTTCTTAGCTGGGATTGTCAGCCAGACCACCTATACGTGGCCTTTCCTTGCGGCTGCTTGGGCTTCGTATGAATTCACTCTGTGCTCCAAGAGTGAATTCTAAAGGGAATCAGGAAGTAACTGTAACATTTTAAAGATTTAGCTCTGTGAGTCACATAGCGTCTCTTCTACTCTAGTCACGAGCCTTCTCAGATTGAGGGAGAAGGAATATAGACCCTTTCTTGATGGAAAAAAGGTCAACATTATTGAAGAATAATATATGAATGGGAGATGCTGTTACAGCCATTTTTGGAAAATATACTCTGCTATGATTGGGAAGTATGGGGTTATAAAGAGTGAACACCTGAGGATTCCAGAAAGATTGTCACCGGTCTAAGTTTTATGGGGTGGACTTGGTGAAAGTAAGTATCATCCTGTTCCTTACTTGATGGCAAAGGAAAACAGAGTTATATGAGTACAACTGCTTATATTCCTGTTGGCATAACCTCCTGAAGTGACTCAGTCAGTTCAGTCGCTCAGTCGTGTCCGACTCTTTGCGACCCCATGAACCGCAGCATGCCAGGCCTCCCTGTCCATCACAACTCCCGGAGTTTACCCAAATTTGTGTCCATTGAGTCGGTGATGTCATCTAACCATCTCATCCTCTGTCGTCCCCTTCTCCTCCTGCCTTCAATCTTTCCCAACATCAGGGTCTTTTCAAATGAGTCAGTTCTTCACATCAGGTGGCCAAAATATTGGAGTTTCAGCTTCAACATAAGTCCTTCCAATGAACACCCAGGACTGATTTCCTTTAGGAAGGACTGGTTCGATCTCCTTGCAGCCCAGGGGACTCTCAAGAGTCTTCTCCAACACCACAGTTCAAAAGCATCAGTTCTTCGGGGCTCAGCTTTCTGTATAGTCCAACTCTCACATCCATATAAGACTACTGGAAAAACCATAGCTTTGACTAGACGGACCTTTGTTGACAAAGTAATGTCTCTGTTTTTTAATATGCTGTCTAGGTTGGTCATAACTTTCCTTTCAAGGAGTAGGCATCTTTCAATTTTATGGCTGCGGTCACCATCTGCAGTGGTTTTGGGGCCCCCCAAAATAAAGTCAGCCATTGTTTCCACTGTTTCCCCATCTATTTCCCATGAAGTGATGGGACTGGATGCCATGATCTTCATTTTCTGAATTTGAACTTTAAGCCAACTTTTTCACTCTCCTTTTTCACTTTCATCAAGAGGCTCTTTAGGTCTTCTTCACTTTCTGCCATAGGGGTGGTGTCATCTGCATATCTGAGGTTATTGATATTTCTCCTGGCAATCTTGATTCCAGCTTGTGCTTCATCCAGCCCAGGGTTTCTCAAGATGTATTCTGTGTATAAATTAAATAAGCAGGGTAACAATATACAGCCTTGACATACTCCTTTTCTTATTTGGAACCAGTCTGTTGTTCCATGTCAAGTTCTAACTGTTGCTTCCTAACCTGCATATAGGTTTCTCAAGAGGTTTCTCAAGATGTATTCTGTGTATAAATTAAATAAGCAGGGTAACAATATACAGCCTTGACATACTCCTTTTCTTATTTGGAACCAGTCTGTTGTTCCATGTCAAGTTCTAACTGTTGCTTCCTAACCTGCATATAGGTTTCTCAAGAGGCAGTTCTTAAAGTGACTACTTTTAAACAAAAACACTCATTTACATACACAAGTTATACTGCATGAGAAACGTCCACTTTGTAGCCAACTTCACACTAAATATATGTTTAACAACAATCTGTAAACGGTAAAAAGAGTCACTTTTTCAAGAGATGTAATTCAAATGAATTTGTAACAAAGAGCTATAAAGAACTGATAATGATAAAAAGAAAATTCAAACACGAACATCAGGAAAAAGAATTCTACAGGAGGAAGAAAGAGAACTGAGAATCTGCCACAGTACAATTCAGAGAGATTCAAGGCTTCAGATTAAATGGCTTTTCAATTTGGGGATAAATACAGCCAGGACTGGTCAATATGGAGGGCAGAGGGATGATACGGAATCACCTTTTAAAAGCTCTAGGTCACTATCTCCATAGCACTGTTCTAGATGGGATTGTCTATGCATACATTTTCCTGTTGAAATGATGGTCTGATAGTGAATGGAGGGCCATTTGGATTTCTAAATGCCCTTCTAATCTGCTGCACTTTTCTAAAAAGAAAAAATAATAATTTTTTTCTCTTTTTTTCTCCTGTGCTGAGTTATATCTGACTCTTTGTGACCCCATGTAAAAAAAAATTTTATGAGTAGTTTTAACATTTACCTTATTCAAAGAATCAGAAAGTATCAATTGACTTGCCATGAAATTCTTCCTCCCATTCTTGCCCCTATTCCACTTCCTTGTAAGTAACCACTATCCTTGGTCTCTTAGGTGTTGTTCTGGAGTTTCCTCATGTATAGAATAGCAAATACATTGACAAATACAGACTTTTATTTTCTTCCCTACCTACCCTTGCTCCACTGCCTTTTTTAAATACCAAAAGATAGCATATTATATAACCTGTTCTGCACTTTGGTTTTTTCATATAAGTACCTCTCTTGCAGATTTTTTCCCCTCAGATAATTATATGGTGAGTTTGTCTCTTTGTTTGACTATATATATTACAAGCAGTAAGAGAATTCTTAAACCATGAGCTTCCCTCATGACTCAGACGGTAAAGAATCTGCCTGCAATGCCAGAGTGAGTGAATGAAATCGCTCAGTCGTGTCCGACTTTTTGTGACCCCGTGGACTGTAGTCCACCAGGCTGTTCTGTTGGTTCAATACCTGGGTCGGGAAGATCCCTTGGAGGAGGTCATGGCAACCCACTCCAGTGTTCTTGCCTGTCAGAGGAGCCTGGCAGGCTACAGTCCGTGGGATGGCAAAGAGTCCGAACTGACTAAGCGACTAACACTTTCACTTTCTTTCATTGAATAGAATATAGATGATTTGGATTAGGACCAATATGGGTTTAAAACTAATGTTTTCAGTTTTAAAATATTTTTGATTCAGATCAAAAATTTAGTGTTATATTCAGCAAGCTCCTTGATCTTTTAGAACCAATTACCTCCTTTGAAAGTGGTAACAATAATACCTGGCAACCTTGTGGTGATGCCATCAATGAAAGGCTGTATATAAATTGCTTAGAACATAGTAGATGGTCAACAAAAACTATCCCAACTTCCACCCTAGCTTGGCCCACTATTCATTTATTTCTCTTTAAATTAATTTTATGAGTAACTTTAGCATTCACTTTATTCAAAGAACCTGAAAGTATCAGTTGATTTGCCATGAAATTCTCCCCCCCATTCTTGCCCCTATTCCACTTCCTTGTAGGTAACTTCTATCGTTATTGTTTCATCACCTGAGTTTGGAATGACTCATTGCTTTCAGTGCCCCAGTCATCGTCCTGATCTGGTTCTGGAGAGGCTTAATGACTGTCTCCTAACCAAGTTCCATCTCCATTCTGTCAGGCACTTTGTAAATGAGGTTCTATAAGTCCTTGGAGGATTCAAGATCTCTGATGAGCATCAGCGATGCTGTGCAGGTAATTGGCAGTACTCAAAGGGAACAATGAAAGATACCAGATCTTAAACTGAAGCTTGTATTATGGCTCAGATGCACTGGCCATTGGGACTTCTTTTTTCATCTTTTCCTGTATCCATGCCATTAGATATGTGACTCTGCAGCTGTATTGCTGATCTTTATCACAGCGCCAATTACCTCACTATCCATGCTGTCCACGTGGTTCGCTGAACCCAGGATAGGCAAGGCACAAACTAGGAAGCTGGAAGGAGACTCGGGGAGCCTAGGCGCTGCAGACACGTTTATGCTCTCCTGACGGACGCCCCAGACACAGCAGCATTCATGCTGAATTCTCGCCTCTTGTGGCTGACCCAGCGGACACAGCCGTGAGGCAGCAGGAATACCACCGCTTTTTAGGTGGAGCTCACGTATCGCTCCAGCACAAAGCAGCCCGTGATCAAGCGAGTATCCCGCGATGCGCGCGCACGGTGCTACGAGTGACCCCGGCTGTTACATAGTCATTATTTACAAAACGTGGGGCGAGAGCCGGAACACGCCATCTCGGCTAATCCGCCCTGTCCCCTCCGCAGTTGCCCTGCTAAAGGGATGGAGTATAGTTCCCTCTCGCTTAACGATGTGTTTGGTTTCATCAATAAAAAAGGGTGGAAGTGATGGTGTGTCGCTTCTTTTTAAGGAGGCCTCGTGTATTTCCATTCTCTTTCTGTCTCTGCTGCGAGGAGAACACTTCTCAGTTAGCCCTCTGGCCATTAAGTGAAAGTTGCTCAGTCGTGTCCAACTCTCTGCGACCCCATGGACTATACTGTCCCGTGGAATTCTCCAGGCCAGAATACTGGAGTGGGTAGCCACTCCCTTTTCCAGGGGATCTTTTCAACCCAGGGATCGAACCCAGGTCTCCCACACTTATTTAACTTACACATCTGTGAGTTATCTGGACCCTGCGAGGCTGTGTGGCTGAATTAACCCTGTGGCCATAGGAGGACAAAAGACACGTGGAATAGGGCCAACCCAGATGAAGCGTTCCAGTCATACAGCCCTGCTGGGTCCAGACAACCCAGAGAGGTGTCAGTTAAATAAATGGTTAAGGGTATTATGGTCATTTTTTGCACAGCAATAGCAAGCCAATACAACTGCCCTTCACCAAATGCTAGGGAACTGTTGAAAAATAACAGGAAATTCAGAAGCCACAATTAGTTGAGGACAGATTTATCCTGTTATATACAGGGACAGAGTAGGGGTCAAGGAGATTAAGAAGTAGCGCAGGCGTTTCCTCTGTGGTCCAGTGGCTAAAATTCTGTGCTCCCAATGCAGGGGTCCAGGTTCGATCCCTGGTCAGTGAACTACATTCCACATGTTGCAGCTAAGAGTTCTCATGCTACAATTAAAGATTCCACGTGCCACAAGGAAGATAGAGGATCCCACCTCCTGCAACTAATACCCGCCATGGCCAAATAAATATTAAAAAAGAGCAATGAAATGGTTAGGTATGTTACAATGCAGCCAGACAGGCATAGGAGCGGGTATATAAACTCACTTCAAGCATCTGAAGCACAAATAGAAGGGCTGAACTCAACAGTCCACTGAGCTCCAAGAGGAAACACTTAGGAAAAAATGTGTCAATGCTGAGCCAACAAAAACTTAAGCTGGGCCCAGAAAAAGTCTTCCCGGTAAGATCCGCATCACTTTTGCTCCTGAGGAAGGATTAGGGGCCCCTTTGCTTTCACAGTTTTAAATGTAACTGAAGAAGAAAATAGAAACATATTGTGGAAATAACCTCTGGCCAACTGGATGGGGACTAGAATCTGCAGTTCAGTAAAGCTGAGCATCCAAGTCTCATTAGACAGATGGGCAGCTATCCTGTCCCCAGTGATCTCCCTGCTGTCTAATTACATCCGTCTGTGAATTTTAGACAACTTAAAAGAAGAAATATTATAAATCATCTCTTGACTCAGAACATTCTCCTTTAAAGCTAGATGTACGGCACAAACAGACCTGACAAGGAGTCCAGGTTAATGGGCTTTGAGTCAGAAAGGAATTGGACTAAAGTTGGTCTTGTAAAAGCTGGCACACGGCCTGGGACTATGGCTGGAGCACTGGTAATGCTCCCCAGTCCAGGCCAAGGGAGGCCTCGCTGCTGTCATGCTTAATATTGGCTGGGAGGGTTTTCTCTCTCTCTCCCTGTCTCTTTTTAAAATATAGCAAGACTGAACATTTCAGGGGAGAATAATTCCAAAAGAAGTTCCTGTTCCCTGCATAAATACAGGCTTTCAACCCTCCAAACGGCCATTCCAATTTCTTTTTTCAGGAAACACATATTATTCTTAAAGGACCCATTTAGAAGTCCTTTTTGCAATTTGGAGAGTCGAATAGTCTGTTGGTTACACAGGAACAGATTTTATCGGAGTGTTGACGGGGTTCTCTTGTTGGGAAGGAATTCACAAGAGGACCGGACAACGTAGTGTACCTTCCTGTCATTAGCGGAGAAGGAAATGTTCTGTCATTGGCTTTATCAGGGGCTGGGTCTGTGTGAGTAGCTTCTCCTGGTATTCGTAATAATCTACCTCATAATGCTTTCAAAATAATTTGGATTGACTTTTGTTGGCTTCTTACAAATGAATTTGTTCCAGCATCCTGAAATAGGTAGCTGGGAGACTTGGCACAGTCTCCTTCCTAAGGCTGATTTAATTAAAACAGTTTCTTCCTCATGGTTGTTTGCTCTGATTCTCTTCAGGATTGTCTTGATTTTGATGAGTTAATACAGAG
Organism: Cephalophus harveyi; assembly: GCA_006410635.1. Classification (NCBI taxonomy): domain Eukaryota; kingdom Metazoa; phylum Chordata; class Mammalia; order Artiodactyla; family Bovidae; genus Cephalophus; species Cephalophus harveyi. The sequence continues at coordinate 46,835 of SJYT01004537.1, read as the reverse complement.
AAACAGAACACTTAGAAGGGAGTTAGAGTAGTGTCATTCCTAAGGGTTAAATATTTTAGTGACAGCAGGGACAGTCTAGATTCTAGGCCAGTTGGTAATGATTCTGGAATGTAGATTTATATACGTGTGGGAGAGCCTCTGCTATGTGAGTGGTAGAACATGTTCCTCTAATGGTATGTGTAAGAAATACTTTAATCTTTTGTTCTCAGGTTTTAAATGGATATGTAGTTGATTTACCATATTGTGAATAAGTGGAGAAAATCTATGCTTTAAAAAAATGACCAATTCAAAGTCACACAGTAGGTGAAAGAATTGGAGGGTTCTGGGATTAGAAAAAAATGTTCTTATCACAAATGGGATATGCTTTTATGGTAGAATCAAATGAACAAAAAGAAGGACACTTAAATCATCTGTAATTTCCCTACCCAGTGATGAAATCCACACGTGGCAGGTGAGACCTGCCCTCCTGGTGGTCTCCACCTCTGTGGGCAAAAGGGACACAGGATCCCAGAGCCCTGCAGACCCCCTTCCTCTCCCTCCCCCACAACTCTCGCCACGTGAGCCTCTGCCTGCCTGGTGACCCGCAGAACGAGTCATCCTGCCGTTAGTTGTCTCAGTCTCCCTGCTCACCCCTCTGTCCCCAGGACTCTGATGCTGGTAAGGCTCTGGACACGTCCTTCTCTGACCTCATCTCCCTGACCCAACTCCTCAAATTTTCAAGTCACACAGTAGGTGAAAGAATTGGAGGGCTCTGGGATTAGAAGAAATGTTCTTATCACAAATGCGATATGCTTTTATGGTAGAACCAAATGAACAAAAAGGACACTTTAATCATCTGCTTTATTCTGCCCTCTGGAACTCAAGGGCAGTCATCGACCTTCTCCAGCCTCTTCTCTGAAGTTTCCCTGTATCATCTTGCCCTCATAACTGGCCTCTCTGCCTCCCTCTCACTAGGAGGTTGCTTTCTCGTCTTACCATTCATACCATGGAGCCTGGAGATAGATTCCATCTCCTCCTGATTCTTCTTGCCATGGCCAGATCATTCTCCTTATCTTCTTCCTGAAAACCCTGGATTTGAATTTCAATCAGATCGTAACCTGTATTTCTCCTGTGACAGACATCTCCCTCTGTTCTTCATTCCTAGAAGCATGTTCAATATCATGCTTGCTAAGAGCACTGGAACCACTCACTGCAATCTTGGAGGTTTTCAATATCTGCAAAAATAGCTGTTCTAGTACTTGGACCTCTCAGTTCCTTGGCTTCTTCTCCTCCAGTGAATTTTTTGGTTGCACCTTGTGCCTTGTGGGATCTTTGTTCCTCTCCAGGAATTGAACTCAGGCCCTTGACAGTGAGAGTGTGGAGTCCTAACCCCACCAGGGAATCCCCTCCTCCAGTGATCTTGCCCTACACCTTGTTTCAGCCTTCACTTCCTGGCCATGCCCTGGACCTCATCATTACCAATGACTGCTGCATCTCCATGCCAGTTTTTAGCAAATCACTCTGAAGTCCTCTCTCTGTAGTCTACCTCTAAGTATCCCAGACACACGACTTCTCCAGCATCACTAGCACCAATAGTCCATCAATCCTCCCACTTCTCAATCTCTTACAGCCTCTTCATGTCCTCACCTCCCACCTTACCTCCCACCATACTTGGACTCAATGGTCGAAATTTTATCACTCCCTTATGTATACTCTTGATACATAGACCCTAATGCTGGGAAAGATTGAAGGCAGGAGAAGGGGACAGCAGAGGATGAGATGGTTGGATGGCATCACTGACTCGATGGACATGAGTTTGACCAAGCTCTGGGAGATGGTGAAGGACAGAGAAGCCTGGAGTGCTGCAGTCCATGGGGTCACAAAGGGCTGGACATGACTGAGTGACTGAACAACAATATATACTCTTAATTCCCTTTCTTTTCCTCCCTTCATCATATTCTCTTGGCAAAACCCTGTTTCAATCTAAGTCTCTACTGATTCTGTGTCTGTTCAACTGAGCATGGCTGGTAAAGCTTGTGATCCTGCTGACTGGAGCCCCTTCCAATTTATGGCCACAGACCTCAAGTGGGCCTCTCTTGCTGCTTGGCAGCCTCATTATATTTTCCTAGTTCATTTATGCTCCCGCTCCCTGAGTGAATTTTTCATATCTATTTCTCTCATCTCAAGCCTCTACTGTAATCCTTACTCTCAGCTTGCTGCCTGTCTCACTAATAGAAGCAATTAGAAGACGATTTCTACATGTTTCCATCGCCGTATCTACCCAGCTAATTGCATCTGTGTCCACACACCCCACCCGCCCTCCTCCCTGGATGATCTGTCTGTGCTCCATCAGTGAAGAGCATTTCCACTTTTGCACAGCCCCCATCCCCTCTCAGCTACTCAGGGATGTCGTGGTCTGTGTGTGGGTTGGAAAAGAATTTCCAGACACGAGGCAAAATGAAAGGAGAATAGAGTTTATCAGAGCTGTTAGAAGAGTGGGCCAGCTCGAGGGAAAGCCACCATTTTCATGGGCTAGGAGCCGATTTTTATAGCTTTAAGACAAAATTCCTGCTGGAAGGGTGGCATTAGGTGATTGGTTAGAATGCTATAGGGTAGGTAATAGGGTGGGTATGTTACCTAACATGGGATCAGGAAGTTGGTCAGTTTAGATCGGGGGGGGG